>CAUYON010014813.1:0-12386 GCA_963573935.1 Arctocebus calabarensis | reverse complement strand
GGATAGAGTGCTGTGGCATCACAGCTCACAGCAACCTCCAATTCCTGGGCTCAAGCGAGTCTCCTGCCTCCACCTCCCAAGTAGCTGGGACCACAGGCGCCCGCCACAACGCCCGGCCATTTTTTGGTTGCAGCTGTCATTGTTGTTTGGCGGGCCCGGGCTGGATTCGAACCCCCCAGCTCAGGTGTACGTGGCTGGTGCCTTAGCCCGTTGAGCCACAGGTACCGAGCCATTTTTTGTAGAGACAGAGTCACTTTATCGCCCTCAGTAGAGTGCCGTGGCATTGCACAGCTCACAGCAACCTCCAACTCCTGGGCTTAGGCGATTCTCTTGCTTCAGCCTCCCGAGTAGCTGGGACTACAGGTGCCCGCCACAACACCCGGCTATTTTTTGTTGCAGTTTGGCCAGGGCAGGGTTTGAACCTGCCACCCTCGGTATATGGGGCTGGTGCCTACCCACTAAGCCTTAGGTGCCGCCCCAAAACAAATACTCTTTTATTAAAAAAAAAAAAAATTGACTCGGCGCCTGTGGCTCAATGGTCTAAGGCGCCAGCCACATACACCTGAGCTGGCGGGTTTGAATCCAGCCCGCCTGCCAAACAACAATGAAGGCTGCAACCAAAAAATGGCTAGGCATTGTGGTGGGCGCCTGTAGTCCCAGCGACTTGGGAGGCGGAGGCAAGAGACTCGCTTGAGCCCAGGAATTGGAGGTTGCTGTGAGCTGTGATGCCACAGCACTCTCTCCAGGGTGACAGCTTGAGGCTCTGTCTCAAAAAAATAAATAAAATAAAATAAAATTACCTACTTTTATTATTCACATTCACCCTCTAAAGTTGGGAAAGTCCCCACTTTTTTTCATGTCATCTTTTATGCTGTTTTAAAGATTCAAGTTCTTCAGTTTAGAAGCAGAGAAAAGGATATTTCAGTTCCAGAGTCAGAGTTAGTTCTGACTGGGGCAACCTAGTCTCTGTTGCACATATCATATGCTCAGCTTTCAGTACCGTTTCCTAAATCAGCTCACTTAAGCACCCAAACTTATCTCTTCAGTAAGTAAGCACTACTCTGTAAATGGCAGATGTCTCCTTCCCTTCCTCCTATTAAAAGCAGGAATGTTTGTCTTTTCTCTGCCTCTTGGTCAGCTTCCACAAGGCTGAGCACCTTGGTGGCTGGAATCAGAAGCATTAGGTGAGACAGACTTGGACACAGCTACTTTTGCCATCCCTTGGCAAGGCCAATTGTCTCAGTTTCACACTAGCAACTGACATACGTTTCCTCCCCTCCCCCAGACCCCAGTGGAAGTAGCCAAAGATGATCCTGGTGAAGTAATGCAGCTCTGAAGCTCACCTGACCAGCTGTACAGTTCCTGTTGTTGGTTTCGCATAAAGTAATTGCACATTATTTTGTCATATTTCATGTAAAAAATTACCGCTCTTTTTAAGATGAATGAAGACTTGGTATTCTGTTAGCTTGTGACAGAGAGAAGAAGGGTAGAGAAGTAGTTGGGGTGGATGGGAGATGATTGTGCCGCTTCTGATACACAGTCCCTGAGACAAGCATTAAGACTGAGATAATGCTAGTGGCTGGGCACGGTGGCTCACACCAGTAATCCCAGCACTCTGGGAGGCCGAGGCAGGTGGATTGCTTTGAGCTTAGGAGTTCAAGACCTCCCTGAGCAAGAGCGAGAACCCCTGGGTATGGTGGCACACAGCTGTAGTCCCAATTACTTGGAAGATTAAGGCAAGAGGATTGCTTGAGCCCAGGAGTTTGAGGTTGCTGTGAGCTATGACAGCACAGCCACTCTACTCACTCAGAGTGAGACTCTGTCTCAAAAAAAAAAAAAAAGACTAAGATAACTAATTCAATTTGTCCCCCGTTCTGTGTCCTTAAGGATAGAAATTCTCTTTAGACGTGATTTCCCAAGTAATACCTTTCTTCTGGGTCCATGGTCCAGAAGTGAAAAAGTGTTACAGAAAGACTAGCAATTGCAGCAACTTTAAGCCTGTTCTTTGGAGGTATTTCTTTCTTGTGGCCTTTTCACACTTAGTAAGAACCCAAAGCTTACATCACATGGGGAAAGAACATTTTAATATTGGGATAGAAAGTAAAGTATACAATAGCCTCCTAAAGCTGTGCATTAGCCTTATCTGACAAAATACCCTCATCTTATTCTAGACTGAAAGTTGTCTTTCATTATTGTGTATGATTTTAGCTGTGTATTTTTCATAAATTCCCTCGACTATGTTAAGGATGCTCTCTTCTCTTCCTATTTTGTTGAGTGTTTTTATCATGTGAGGGGTTTGGCTTTTGTTAAATGCTTTTCTGCATCAGGTGAGATGATCACATGTTCCTCCTTCATTCTACTATGTGGTGCATCCCACTAGCTGGTTTGTCACATGTTGATTATTCTTGCATTCCTGGGCTGAATCTCCCTTGGTCATGGTCTGTGATCCTCTTCATGTACTGCTGGATTTGGTTTAATTACATTTTGTGGAGGACTTTAAAATCTATTTGTAAGGGCTACGGTTTGCAGTTTTATTTTGTTTTTATGTCTGGTTTAGGTATCAGGATAACCCTGACTTTATAGAAAGAGTTAAAAAGGGTTTCTTCCTCTTCCCTTTTTTTGGGGGGCGGGGGAAGAGTTTGAAAGGATTGGTATTAATTCTTTTATAAATGTTTAGTAGAATCTGGTATTGAAGTGAACTGGTCCCTGACTCTCTTTCTGACAGTGGTATTTGATTGCTGATTTAACCTCCTTCCTTGTTCCAGGCTGTTCTACTATCTGTTCTTGAGTCAGTTCATTCACTTGCGATTTCAAGACACAAATTAGGGCAGCACCTGTAGTTCAGCGAGTAGGGTGCCAGCCCCATATACTGATGGTGGTGGGTTCAAACCTGGCCCTGGCCAAACTGCAACAAAAAAATAGCTGGGCATTGTGGTGGGCGCTGGTAGTCCCAGTTACTCGGGAAGCTGAGGCAAGAGAATTGCCTAAGCACAAGAGTTGGAGGTTGCTATGAGCTGTGACACCATGGCACTCTACCGTGGGTGATAAAGTGAGACTTTGTCTCTAAAAAAAAAAAAAAGAAAAGACACAAATTAATAGAAAATGGAAGAATGGGAAATATGTTTGCAAAAAAGAAAAAAGAAAAACGTTTCATGAAAATAGCAACCAAAAGGCCGGGCGTGGTGGCTCACGCCTGTAGTCCCAGCGCTGTGGGAGGCCGAGGCGGGTGAATTTCCAGTGCTCACAGTTCGAGACCAGCTTAAGCATAAGCATGAGTGAGCCAGAGTAAAAGACCCTGTCTCTACCACCAGGAAAGAAGACCACCGGGCGTTGTGGTGGGCGCCTGTAATCCCAGCTTATCTGGGAGGCAACTGGCAGGAGGAATTACTACAAGCAAGGACAATGTATTAAAAAAAAAAAAAAGCCAAAAAAAAGAAAAACAAGGAATCTAAGAAGAGTGCAAGCCAACTGAAATTGAAAGCAAAATAAAAAATAATAATAATTAAAAAAAAAAACAATATCCAAAAGAGAAGGATATGCCCAGAGGGTCAGGATCCCTGAGCAGATGGGCAGGGAAGGCTCGTAATAAGGGAAAGCATATTTTATCAATGAGTCCAAACTATGTACAGGCAAGACCAGGAATATTAGAGGGGTAAGAACAGCACCAGCACCTGGATTAAAATGTATTCAAACTTAGTGTCAGGACTGAAGAAATGAAAGAATTATAAATTTTAAATTGTAGTGAATTAAAAATGGCTACAAATTCTTTGACACATCTCCCATTGAGAGGTGGGGTCTGTGTCCCTAGTTCTTGAATCTTGCATACACTGGACTCTTTTGACTGGCAGAGGATGGCAGAAGTGATGCTATGCCAGTTCCAGCCCAGCCTTTAAGAAAACCAGCCACTTAATTTGATCTCTTGGAACCCTGAACTACCATGCAAGAAGTTCAACTATGCTACTGAAAGATCTGCTAGAGACTGAGACTGCACAGATGGCCTTCCAGCCATCCCACCAGAGTACCATACATGTGATTGAAGCCATAGTAAGTCTTCCAGGCCAGACGAGCCATTAACTGCACATTGCTAAATGACCCCAGTCAATAACACATGGAACAGAAGAAGTGATCAGGGGAGCACTGACCCACAGAATCATGAGATGTAATACACTTGCTATTGTTCTAGAGCACTAAGTTGTGGGGTTGTTACACAGCAATAGATAGCGAGACACTAGCCAAAGAGGTTTTTGGCCTTTTCAGGCTTTTAAGTCTATGGAATGTTTGAGATTTCCTCTCTGTTTCTCTACTCTGGACTTTCTGAAGCAGTATCCTTGATTTAGAAAACTGGACTGCTCCAGAAGAGAAAAAGTAAGGAATGGGAACATGGTGTGTGAATATTTGTTTGTTGAATGGAGACCAAATAATCTTCTGCATAACTGTCCGGCCCAGTTAAGCAGGAAGGAAAGATAGCCCTCAAATAAGAGCTATTCATTGGGCTGGATTTTCCTTTTCAGCTGAATCTCTTTTGAAGAATAGAACATATTACATAAGGTTTAGAAATGAGCAGCCCCAGTACTAACCATCATTTATACAATTATTTTAGAACCAAGACCCCTTGTAAAATGGTGACTTCTTGGTTTTGGACATAAAAGTTGAAAAACATCATAATAATAGACTTCTTCCTAATCAGGCCAGTCTTTCGTGACCTCTATGTCTGCTTACATTTTTCCTATATAAACACTTGGACTTTGCCCAAATTACTATTTATTCTTGGTAATTAGGTCAGGAGTGGCAAGAATAATCACAAAGAAAGCTCAAGCTTCAAATGAGCCTGTAGCTTCAAACCAAATATCAGAAGTGCCTAAAGGGAATTACACTGCCTCCCCTTGCCTTCCTGGATGGAATACTTAAAAATAATGGAATGTCAGAGGAATAAAAAAAAAACAAAACAAAGGCACATAAATATGCAATATAAGATAGAAAGAACTAATAGAAAGGAATCAGGTAAAGAATTAGGAGATGTAAGGCCTCTAATTTTGCCAACAGTTAGTAATTCTAGACAAACTTCCTGATTTCCCGGGTCTCAGTATCCTCATCTGACCACTGGGAAGAAAATCTTAAAAGTTCACAAGGTTATTATGAAAATCTATGTAATTATTAACACACACACACACAGAGTTAAAAGTGCAAATGTGAAATGTTAATAGAGAAAATCCAACATCAACCTACCCCCGAAGAATAAACAGAGGGCTGTATGCAGTGCACATGTGGAGCTCATCTCATACAACTCATATGTCTTTGTAGTTGACAAAATTCAGCTGCAGAGAAAGAGAGAAGTGTCCTTCTCACACTCAGCCTTAGTGCTCTCTTGGGCCCCTCATCAACCTTTGAGGTTGAGGTGATCTCTGGAATGGTCAGTCACCAGCAGGTAAATGGATCTCAGGGATTTACTGAATAAAGATAGATGATTACAAGTCAGTCCCCATCTCTCATAGTCAATCCATCACTTGGTGCTATTAAATTAACTTCTTAGATCTCTCTGGACTCCACTCCTTTCTCTCCATTCATACAGCCAAGGCCTGAAGCATAGCTTCCATCAGTTCACCTGGTCTACCCTCATTGCTCTCCTCTTTCATCCAATCTGTTTTCCTTATTACAGCCAAATCAACATTCCCCAAATGCGCATCTGATCATATTGGTGTGCTTAAAATCCTTCAAGGGTCTCCCATAAAAACCAATGCTTTTCCATGGCCCACAAGGCTCCATAGACTCTGGCCTCTGCCAACCTTTTTAGCCTCAGCATCTTTGCATTGAGTCATCTAAAAATAAATGAAAAGTGATCTAAAAATAGAAATACCATAAGGGCTATTTAAGCTTTAATAATTCATAAAGTCTAGTGGAAAGGTGATCTAATTTCTAAAAGCAATCCCTACTCTATATAAGGTCTTCCTTTAGATGCCCAAAATGAAGGCCAGCTCTTCCCTCTTCTCACCACTTAGTCCAACAATACCCTAAAACTATGGTTGAAGTGGGTACGGAAATTAAAAAAAAAAATTAAAAAGAAATATAAGTTAAAATATTTTCAATTAAGTAGAGAAAGGTGTAAAGAGAGGATCCAAAACCCTCTCTACCTAGATTGTTCTAGAAACAATCTTTCTTTTTTAAAAGCAGAGGTGGTAAGAAAAAACTTGTTAGTTACCAAGTATCTAATAAATTTCAAACATATGCAAGGCATTATAGGAGCATTATCTCATTTAATTCCACAATCATGCTATTAGTTGGACATTATCTATTTTATACATAAGGAAGTAAGCAAGCAGTTAAACTGAGCTCATATAACTATTAATTGACACAGCTAGAATTCAAACTCAGAGCAGTCTGATTCAAAAGCTTATCTGCCCTTTCCTAGATAATTTCACCACCTCTAAGAGAGTTGCACAGAAGTGGGTCCCACCCTAATCCAATTACAGTAGTCCCATCTTACTGCTATTTCACTTTCCATGATTTCAGTTACCCACAGTCAATTGTGGTTGGAAAATATTATAGGCAATAAGATATTGGGAGAGAGGGGAAGACCACACTCATAGGACTTTCATTACATCATATTGTTATAATTGTTCCATTTTATTGTTAGTTATTGCTGTTAATTTCTTAACTGTGCCTAGTTTATAAATCAAACTTTGTCCTAAGTACATATATGTAGGAAAAAGCCTAGTATCTATAGAGTTCAGTACGATCAGCATCCACCGAGGTTCTTGGAACATTCCCCCCATGAATAAGGGAGACTACCATATGTATGTTCATTTTCTCTCCCCAAACAGTCATTCCAAACTAATTTTTGAGCATTTGCAGGAATTAAACTGATGACAAATGTGCTCCCTGTACACATACTCATTTTGTGTGCCCATGACCTTTGAACACTTGCTAACATTGGAAGCGCTGAGATAGACACACACGTGCATCCCCATGCGTGCACATGCACACACACAGAGACACACTTATTTACACCAATCACTCCCCTATGCCTGGCCTGTGAGCTCCCTTGAGAGTGAGGGCCATGTCTCATTTATCTTTGGAGCTCCAGTGCTGAGTGCAGTGTCTGGCACTCAATGAATCTTTGTTAAATTAACTGGATGAATGTGGACTGATGCAGAGATGAATAAAACATGCTCCTTGCCCCCAAGACATTTAAAATCTAACAGGACAGAGAACACACATACCAGAAACAATAATAGAAGACAGTAGTAAAAGTGTCTCAGAGAATTAAAAGGCCAAGAAAAGGGCTTTATGAAAGAGAGAGCTCTGGGTGGGGCTTTAAAGACTCTGTGGGATGTGAAAAAACCAACAAACCAAATAAAGTAAGAATAGGGCTCATGAAGAGTATTCGAGGAGGAAGAAACAATAGGAGTAGAGGTCCAGAAGAGAGAAACCTCAAAGCTGTCCCAGGATAATCTCATTTGGATGAAGAATAGAGTGGAGATAGGAGATAAACATGGCAAATGGGCTGGAATCAAATTATGGGAAGAATGCTTAGGAGACAGGTTAAGCACATGCGCAGCATAGAACAGCAGCATTTTGGAAAGGCTTATTTGGGTACCATGTACCAGATGAATGGAAAAATAGGAAGAAGTTAGAACGATCCCTGGAAAGAAGATAGTTACAGCTCTTTCTACTAGCCAGGAGGACTTGGGCTTTTTAACTTAAAGTCTTCCCCAAAAGACAGAATGAGGAAAAGCAGCCAAAAACCAAAACGGGCACTGAGTCTCCTAAATGTGCCAGTGTTTTCATTTAAACCAGCAAGTCTCTCTCTTCTTTGGTATTTATCATGAAATTGAGTGAAGCAAATGTTCCAGGGAGATAAACCCCCTCAGTAGTTGACTGGGGAGAGCTGGAGGCCTAATACCCCAGTTTCCATGCTTGGGTAACTCTGAGGCCTTGTCCACACTGTCTCCTCAGGGTCCCAATGGGACTGATCCCCGTTGCCTACAGTAGTAACCTGCTTGGTAGTGTACCCTTGATTGGCTGCCTTCCCTTCCCTGTCTTTCTTCCCCCTCCCCTGCTGCTGTTTCCTAGGATAACGTCCCAAATTGATTAACCGTCTTGGTCAGTTTGGGCAGCTATAACAGAATACTCTAGACCACAGGTTCTCAACCTATGGGGTCACGACCCCTTTGTAGCCATGAAAATACATCGCAGCATTAGGAAGTTTGAGAACCACTGCTCTAGACTGTGGCTTAAACAACAGACATTTATTTCTCACACTTCTGGGGACTGGGAAGTCTACGATCAAGATGCCAGCAGATCTAGTGTCTTGGTGTGGGGCTACTTTTTGGTTTTGTAGATGGTCACCTTCTCATTACACCTTTACATGGCCAAGAGAAAAAAATCATTTTTTATAGTGAATCATTTTTCTTGTAAAGCCATTCATGAAGGCTACACTCCCATGATGTAGTCAGCCCTAAAGCTCCAATTCCTAATACTATGACCTTGGGGGTGAGAATTCCAATATAGGAATTTGGGGAGATAGAAACATTCAGTTCATAACACAAACTCAGACACAGGGGTTCCTCATTTCTTCAGGATACTTAAGCTTCCACTACAAAAGCAGGGAGCCCCAGACAATACTGGGTCCAGGGCAGGGTTTGGTATGGAGAGATACCTCCATCAGCCTGGGACCCCGGAGGAGAGCCAGGTATATCTCAGAGGCCCACCAGTCTGTGAGCCATGATGAAGCAACTGATCAAATTTTTCACTGAGAGTCATGGCAGCCACGTTCAAACAGACAGCCAAAGAAGGATATTGAAACTAACCTTTAGGTCCCAGTGTTCTCTCCCAATCTAAATTGCCACCCTGACGTGTCTGGAACTTCCTGGAGGCCTTTTATAAAAACTTCCCAAAGGCCTGGGCTATTGAGAGCTAAAAAAAATGAGAAATAGAATCAAGAAGAGCCCGTGTATGGGACATCAGATGATTCTGCTCTGAAAACAGCAGTTTGACACCAGAAAGAGAAGGCCCTCAGAAAGAACACTCAGCAGCTAAGTGGGCTAGGAGGAATTGCAAGTCAAGCCTTTGTTCTAGCCCAGAATCCTGATTAAGTCCTCTGTAGGCATGAACTCAGAAGGTAGGGGAAACTCCTCATTACAAATCAGGACGCAGCTTTCCTAAATTGCATTAAGCTGGGTAATGCTAAAAGCATCCATCCCATCCTCCTCTTGGCAGCCAGTTCAGAAGCAGGGCAACTGGATGTCCTAAATGATGAAAGGCACGTATGCGCATATGAGGGCTTCCTCGTCTTCTAATCTAAAATTACAGGCTCACACGTGACCCTCAGCCTTACTGTCCATCCAGCTGTTCAACTGAGTTTCACTGCCCAAACACACTTAACACATTTCAATTGTCCAACAAAAGAATGCAGCATATTTTCTGATTGAGAAGGCAGTATTCAAATACATTAAATCTTTAAGCCATTGTTGCCCACCACCTTTAAGACATTTTGGCAAACCAGAGTAACAGCTTTGTTGAATAATATATTGAGGAACAAATTCCACATCTGGAATTTTTAACATACCAATCATGAGGCAACAGGATCCAATAGAAAACACTGAATCAAAATATTTAGAAGATTAGCCCAAGAATTTGGCAGAGATCTTCAGGAAAGAAGCCTGTGATTTTAGAACATTTTCCATTTACTTAGGGCATGTAAATGGTTTACTTGTTTAATTTTCTCCGATTTTATCTAAAGATAACCATAACACTCTTAACTAAAACAGTCACTCTGGAATTCAGTGCAGGGAAAAAAAGACCATGACCAAAAATCATTTAAGGCACACCGTGCAAGTCAGGGCACACAGCACACTGCATCATTGATAAGGCACAGAATGACTGTGAAAACTCTAAAACCAGACTATTATTTCATTTTGTTTTAAAACAACGACACACTGAAGCTGAGCATTCGGGTCAGAGTTCTAGTCTGATGCCTAAAATCTTTCAAATATACACAGGGTGCCAAAAAATGTATTTGCATTTTAGGGGAGATTACTTATGTATTGTTTTTTGAAGTTGAATTGAAGGAACCAGTACCATTACCATATGGTTACTTAGACGTGATACACATATCCATTTTACCACAAATTTGTATGCTTTGGGGAAATGATCAATTTTACTTCCGACAAGACCTCTTAAATTGTGTTACATTTTTTTTTGGCATCCTGGTATTTGTTCTCCAGTTAAACTAAAGCCACACTATAGAATAGGAAATTGACTTTGTATAGAACTGGAATAGCCACTACTTATGACTGGTTAGCCAACACAGATGAATGAAGCCTAGTTACTGAGTTTGACCCCTGCGATAGGCCTAACCTAATCTTCCTGCTCCTCTCTGCCCCACAGGACACTGGCCTGTTTCCTTTATCTCCTTCCCCTCCCCTTCGACCTATTTTCTTCACTCCTACCACTTCCTTCTCTACGATCTGTACCTTGGCCTTCCTCTCTTTCATCTTCCCACTATTCCCCCAGGGTATACTCCCCTTATATATTTCCAATTTCCACATAATAACAGATGTCTTCCAGAATGTCTCTGGGTTCACATTGCCAGTTATTTTAGTATATTTTCCCTGAGGAGTCCAATAAATAATAATGTGTATAAAAGTAAGTTCATTGCTCTTTCTCCTTCAATGCCTCTCTTACACTTCCCATTATCAAGATTGAGATTTTTTCAAGTGTTCATGCCCCTTGCCTACTCTTTCCAAATTCCCACCCCAGACCAAACCCACAGCTCAAAAAGAAATTACTGAATTACTTCTAATCCATTTCCCTGCCCCTATATCCTTCCCACTTACCCATTGTATACCAAACTGTACCTTTCTCATCCAAAATAACTTTCCTATTCATACACACTGAATCAAACCCAAACATGTCTTGGCTTTTGGAGCTAACATTGCTTGTGTACCCAACACATAAGAGAAACCCTCATTGCACACAAGAAAAGCTGTTATTCTTCACATACTTACTTCTGCTGACAATCATCAGCTTTGAGGAAGACCCCCGCCTAGTATGAATCTGGCTTCTCCCCTTCACTAGTCATGCAGCCTCAGACAAGTCATTGAATTTCTGAGTCTTAATTTCTTAACTTGTATAAAAAAGGGAAAGGTTAATTATACCTACCCCTACAGTATTGTTCTGAGGTTGGAATGAGTTAACAATCATTAAAATGCCTAGTAGAGCATCCAGAAAATATTAGAAGTTTGATTAATTGGTTTCCTTCTTTATTTCTTTCATCATCATTCTCCCCTCCCCGATGTCACAAACCTCCTTGAAAGCCAAGTTCAAACTCACTACTCTTACAAATCTTTTTTGGTAATTCTAACCTCTTGTTGTTGTTGTTTTATTTCAGATTAACGTGATGGTTCATATGATTAGGTTACATTGTTTATGTCTGTAAGGTAAAGTCCAAGTTGTAGTTGTGTTCTTCTGACCAAGTTCTCTATTCCCTTTTAGGTAGAGTTATCAGATAAAATAAGCATACACTTATGCTACTACTTTTTTCATTATAAATTCTAAATCATGTAATAAATTATAAAAATTATAAAACAGGGGGAGGAGCCAAGATGGCGGTCTGTAGCCAGCTTTCTGCAGACACTCCTGTCCAGAAGGAGGGTTAAAGGACAGAAATTTAGCAAGAAAGCCAACAGTTTGGAGCTGAGCCAAGAGACAAGGTCGAGGAACGCACATCAACCCTATTGGAGTGACCTGCGACCCCAAGGATACTAATAAAAGGTACAGAGCACATCACCAGGCGGACGGGAGACCCTCCCCCAAGAGAATAGCTCGCAGTATACGCCATACCTCCATACAAACAAGTGAGCAGAGTTCGGCTGTCCTCCCACTCTACCCCACGGGAGAGACTCTCTAAAAACCGGACCTCCTTCCCCTGTGCCGTGGCACCCTCCTGCCAGGCATAAAGCGGTATAAAACTGTATATATTCTCCACCTGCAAGTTGGAAATCCTGGCACTCCCCTCCACTCTCACCCTGAGGTCTGGAGGTCTGTCCCCCACGGAGTCCAGATTCTTGAACACTTTCTCGAGGGGAGTGGACAGGGCGTGGGTTGCTGCGGGTCTGAGCTGTTCTCCCAGCTCAGAAGCAGTGAGAGAGTGAGCTGAAAAGCGGCTGGCCGAAAAAACAGCTGGCTGAAAGATGGCTGGCTGAAGCGGTCCAAAGCTTTGCTGAGTTTTGGCCACACCTGGTTAGGGGATGACAGCTGAGACAAAGGGCTGAAGCTCGCAGACTAAGTCAGGACTATTAGCAGCCCAGCGTCTCCTCCACAGGGCAGAGATTCTGCAAACTTGTTCTGTTCTGTCAGCTTTTTCATCTACTTTACATCAATCAGGG
>CAUYON010014812.1:0-54953 GCA_963573935.1 Arctocebus calabarensis | reverse complement strand
ATCTTTTCTCATTTCTGGCAGTCTAGATGCTGCTGAGGCAACTTCAGGGATGACTGTCCTTTATGTCACAATTTAGCCAAGGCAACAATTGTTCTGAGTGGGTGTCAGAGGGGCAGGGTCTGTGACCCACCAGTGCTGCCTGTCTGGTGAGACGTAAAGCCAGGGAAGGCAAACCATACCTATGAGCAGCT
The DNA here is from genome assembly GCA_963573935.1 of Arctocebus calabarensis. Lineage (NCBI taxonomy): Eukaryota > Metazoa > Chordata > Mammalia > Primates > Lorisidae > Arctocebus > Arctocebus calabarensis. The sequence goes on along the minus strand of CAUYON010014812.1, from coordinate 54,762 downwards.
TTAGTGAGCCTGTGAACCCAGAGCAGAGGCCTGTTTTTAGAACAAAGTGAAGCTGCCGAACTGTAGGCCTGTCCTAGAGACACTCTCTACCCTCTCTGCTCTGCTGAGCTTTGTCCTGCAGAATAGTAAAAGTATTCTTCCCTTTGCTAAGGGGAGGAACTAAGCATCAGACATAGGCTCAGCTTGGAGTGAGGATATAACCAACACAAGATTTTCTTTCTTTCATTGCCCCTTATATTTTTTTCTTGTTTGTAATGTTTTTATGAAGATAAATTTACAGACTTTTCTGATTTTTAAATTTTCTTATTAATTTGTAGTTCCATGTCATCATGATCTAGGAATTATGTTTGTATTATTTTTAATTTATGAACCCCACTGATTGACTATAGAGAATATATCTATCTTCTCAAGGTTTCACAGAACATTCATAAAATTTGATAGTCTATATCATTTTGCCTATCTTATAAATTATTTTCTCTGATATGTAAAAAAAATTACTTATCTTTATTTCCATTTCATTTTCTTTGCTATTAAAGTGCCATTCATCATTGTATCTCATTATATTTTCAAATCTTTTCTTCCTTGGTCACCATTAGTATGGTCTTCATTTTCAAGATGGTTTTATCTTGAAACCCAGGCTGAGGTGGGTGGATTGCCTGAACTCAGGACTTCAAGACCAGCCTGAGCAAGAGTGAGACCTCGTCTTTACAAAATTGCCAGGTGTTATGGAGGGCACCTGTAGCCCCAGCTACTTGGGAGGCTGAGGCAAGAGGATCCCTTAAGCCCAAGAGTTTGAGGTTATTGTGAGCTATGACACTATGGCACCCTATCAAGGGAAACAAAGTGAGACTCTGTCTCAAAAAAAAAAAAAAAAAAAAGAAAGAAAAAGAAAAGAAAGAAAAGTAAGATGACTTTATCTTTGTCTTTTTCTTAAAATTATTTCCAGAGTTCAGTTGATTCTCATTTTTTACATTTCTGTTCTGAGTTTTAAAATTTATTATTTGAGCCTTTTTTCATATTTTCAAATATTTGGTTAAGATAAGATGTTTTATTGCAGGTTTTTCTTGGTTATTTGGGAAGGGTTTTTTATTGGAAGAAATGACTGATTCCTATTTTCTATTTTCTTCTTATAGAGGTTTGTGTGGATGTTTTCTGCCTTTTAATGTTCATTTTTGAATACTTTATTTTCCTGGGCCAGCAATGAGAGCTGTCGGGAGATAGAAGTTCAGAGATCGAGTGACTTACTTGCTTTTTTTATTGAAAAGAAATAGTGCAGTTTTTAAAATCGATGATGTCATTTTATTAGGGGGTTAAGCATATCTCATAATTTTTTTGATTCATTTTTATTTCTGCTGTCTCCTAAAATTCTACCTTTCACTTCCTTCTTTTCCTTCACTACCAAGCCTCGGAGGGAGACCTCTTCCAGGTCAATGCCACATGCACTCAGAAGTGGCTCTTTCCCAAGGGTACCAACTTCAGTTATGTGCAATTTAAACACATTCCTTCCCGTTTTGGGTAGCCAGTGCCCTCATATGCCAAGTCTTAGATCTGTTCTCAGTATCTGCCCATCATTTTAATGGGAGTTAGTTGATCAGTTCTACCACATGTAGGCCCCAGTTCTCCTATCTCCCTTTCCATTTAGCCTTTGTCTCTGAGCTCTGACAGGAGTTACAGATCTAATTCTACCTAATTTGGGTGTTTATTTCTCTACTTATGAGTGATTTGAAGTTTTCAGAATATTCTACCTCCTAGGTATAGCATTGAAGTAGATTATCTGTGGTATTATTTACTCTCCTTGTTGATTTGAGTTACTTTTGAAGGACGGTATGGAGAGATTTGGATTTAAAGGGCCAATATCACCCAGTGGAAACTCAGACTTCACTGTTAATGTTTATTTTTATATTTAGATGATACATATGCAGACAGAGACACCTGAACATTGTATATCTAGTATCTATAGCACATTCATTTGAAATAAGTCTCTAGTAATGGGGATAAGATATAATTTTACCTCCCTGGTTTACTTTATCTCCAATTCCATATATTTATGACATAGTTGGCCATGGTTAGGGTTATCATTTGTAACTTTGAATAGGGCCAGATTTGCTATTAGGTGATTATGTTATATTTTCAGGCGTATTTTCACTCATTTACATAATTACACCACCTAAATTTCTAAGGCTGGAAATTCATAATGTGTATCGCTTTTCTTCGGTTTAAAAAAAGGCTATGTTAACCAGTTTGATGAAAATATTTCAAATTGTATATAAAACCAGCAAATTCTACCCCATACATGAATTAATGTACATAGCTATGATGTAATAAAAAAATATAAAAAAGTAAAATAGTAATGGCAAATATACTTCAACTTCTGACTTGACTCTACTTGTAGAATCTAGACTGAGCAGGAAAGAATATTTGTTGCATTTGATTATTGATATCTGGGAAAGAAAAGTGTATATATTCCCTTCTTGGTTACGACTATGTTCTGATAAAATGCAAATAACATAGGGGAGGTACAGTATATTTACCTTTGTCACAGCCATTTATACTTCAGCATGAATTATCTTATTACATGGTTGCTAGCTTTAATGTCTAAACAGAAGGAGGACAGGTAATGTAAGGAGTGAAAAGGATGAGATATATCTTCTGATTGACTAGAATGTTCTTGGACCTTTAGGGAGCAGCCCTAATTTAGCCCCATTCAATAGATGTCATATTATTTTTGCCACACCAAAGACTAAAATAATGCCTGGGACATAGTAGGTAAATAATACATGTATTAGCAAATGAATGAGTGCAGATCTGGGGATGCCAGACCTTTCTACTTTTCAAGAGAAACAGAAATTTTATGTAAACCATAGATTTTATGTAAATACTTTAAGTTTTTTAATTTGTTGACAGCATTTAACAAGTGCTATATGTACCAAACAAAACCTGTGTAGTATATCAGATTCATTTCTGAATTCAATTTTTGTTAAGGAGTATAAGACAGGACTAAGTTCCTGATTTGGAGAATGCAATACCTAGGGATACTGAGACTGTGGGCTTTACTAATGAAACAAAACAGTGCTAACAGATTGAAATAGTAACTGAGCCCATGACCTTGGCCTCATTAGCAAGAATGCTACTGAGATAGTCAGGGAGTAATCCAAATATTTTTTTTCTTTCCTACCTACTCAAATCACAAAAGACATATGCACTATAATTGCCTATAAAAATAGAACAATACTCTTCAGTTTGCTATGTATACTAATAATGAATTATGTTTCTTAAGGGTAAAAACTATTGCTGAACTCAATGATATTCATTTTATCACTTTTGGCATTGTATTTACTTATGACTGCCCATTGAATCTTTTATTTTTAAAATTTAGCTTTCCCCCCTCTGCTGATGGGTTTTACATTTAATAGTTCATTGGTTCAAAAGACTAGATTGTTGCCTATCAGTAAGAAGAGTTATAGGCTGGCTAATCCAATAGCAGAATTTGGTCAGGGAAACCAAACTAAAAACATAGCAGACAGGAAGAGAAACCAAAGATATAAATGGTTTGTTTGGGTTTTGTTCAGTCTTGGAACAGGCTGTGTTTTAGCCGTGACAAAGAAAGTATCTATTTATATCATTTGGCTTTCAAGTACTCCCACAGCCTCCTATGTTGGTAAATCTTAACCAGTGCCATCTCTGCTACATCCTATATGAGCATGTACTATCATAGCCTAGAGTGCAGTACTGCGTGTGTCTAGTGTTTTACCACATCTTCCAAGTTGCATAAGAACATTCACCTCTAAAAATCCAAATACTGTAGAACCTCTATATGTTGACCACCCAAGGGACTGTAACAAACAAGTCAACATATAGAGATGGTCAATAAAAGGAACTAGGCCTTAGTGCATGTGATGCTGCCCAGTTTATGAAACTTGGGTCAACTTAAGGAGGTGGTCAGCTATGGAGGCTCTATTGTAATTCAATTAGGTTCAAAAGTCATCTGACTCTTCAGCTACTTACAGACCTACTGAGGCTACCTTTACCACTACCATCAAAGAGATAGAATGCAAATGTGTGTGTATACATATGTACATGCACACACACACACACACACACACAATTCTTGGCTCTCTGCTAGGTGATAGCAGAACCACTGAACTATTTGCTAGCTTTAGGGGATTTTGGTTCAGCAGGATTCAATATCTGGAGATAGCACATGATCTTTAACAAAACCACTCTATTTCAAAAATTTCCACTTGCTTTCATAGCACGATATACTTGTTCCTAGTTTCTTGACAGGTGATATTTCTCTCTCTGTATCTCTCTTATGCACTGTACGACTAGTATTATTTTACAAGCTTGGCTGCTTGTTATGAGTAAAACCCCAAATCTTTTTTATGTTTTCTTTATTGAATATCATTTTCATTTAATGCCACAATTTTATTAGTTAATTCTGCAAAGTATTTTCAGATATTATATATATTATATATTGTCAATCTAGTTTTTATATATATATAATTAACTAATAAAATTAACTAATTTGAACTTGTGCTATCATAGCCTAGAGTAGTACTGAGTGTGTCTAGTGTTTTACCACATTTTCTAAGTAGCATAAGAACAGTCTTATTAATTAATAAGAATTAACAAATTTATATATATAATGTATATATATGTAATATATATATATTATATTATATGATCAGCAGAAAATTACACTGGGTTATCTTGAACCCTCTTAATTTCTTTATTATTATCCCCAAAAGAGCAATATGAACACCAACGGAAGGAGTTCTTAAGAAGCCTTAATGTGGTCTGGGATTCCACATGGGTCTTGCCTGTATGGCTGATCAAATATAAAGTAGTGCTCTTATTTAAATGCCATCTGTACTTTGGTGTAATTTGTTAATGGGCTTATGCATCTGCCCAGGAAAGAACACTTTATAGTAACATACCTAGGCAAGAATCTGGCCTTTTCTGAACAAATGGTTCATCTGGAAATTGCTCTTCATACCTAATACTTTGCTAGGTCTAAAACATATAGGAAAATCACATTTTTGTGCTAAGAGTCTGAAATCTGAAGTTCTGATACCCTACCTTCTAACCATCTTCTAGCTTTTCAGCTTTCTCACAGCCCTAACTCTCGTACAATATTATCAAAATCTCTAGACACTTGGGGCCAACTCTCGTTTCCTATGCCATCAATTTCCTCCTTTTATTTTCTTCCCTTCTAAATTTTATCCTTTGGCTGGTCACTTCAAAAACTTTATCACCAACAATGATAATGTTCTTATCCTTTTTGTCTTCTTGATGCACTTGCCTTGCAACCCTCTACATTGGTGCAAACAATAAATAGTTGTTTTTTACTTAATTACTCTTCTGGAAACATAATGTACTTAGTTTCTCTACCTCAGCCCTTAACAAATAGTTTAGTGTCAGGACCTCATTATGCTTTTAAAAGTTACTAAGCATGCCAAAGAGCTTTTGTTGATATGGGTTTATCTATTGATATTGATTGTATTGGAAATTAATATATAACTTTTATAAATATTTATTTATTGAATAATAAATATAAACCCTTATATTTTAACATAAATTACATATTTAATGATAATTATACAGCATTTTGAAAAATAAAAATAATTAGTGAGAATAGCAGCATTGTTTTACATTTTTAAAGATCTCTTTAATATCTGGCTTAACAACAACAAAAAGGTGGATTCTCATATCTGCTTTTGCATGCAGACTCTTGTCATAGCATATGCCATGCAATCTCTAAAAATCTACACTGTACACCTCTGAGAGAATTACAATGAAAATGACAAATATCATCTTCATGGTATTTCGAAAATAGTTTACTTTGTAGATCCTCAGACAGGTCTTGGAGACCCTAGACCACACACTGAGGTCCAATATTCTTTCTCCATCATTGAATTGTCTCCTTCCAACCTTTCTAGTTGCTTCTTCCAAGTCCGCTTAGCAGATTCTTTCTCCTCAGGCTTCTTGAGTATCAGTATTCCCCAGAGTTCCAGCCTTCAAGCTATTTTTTTTCCCTTGGTGCCCTTAAAGGAAGATACCTCCACAGTTTCAGTACCAGATATCTAATAATATATTAGGTATACCTACCTATATGTCCATTTTCAACCTTAAACCTCTTCCTTCCATTTTCTATCTTGGCTAACAGCATCGCCATTTACCTAGTCCCTAAGGCAGACAACTCTTTTCTCTCTTGTCACATCTAATCCCTTACTAATTCAAGTGTGCTTTATCTTCTAAATACTTCTCCATTCCATCTCCTCCTTCTCTATTCCCAAAAGTTTATGCTCTCACTATCATTCACCTGTATTACTATTAGAGTCTTCTAATTTATCTCCTTAACTTCAAGGTCACAACCCCCATCGTACTGTCTGCCAAACAACCTCAATACTGCTATTAGGGTGATATTTTTAAATGTAAATCTCAGCAAATAATTTTCTTCCCTTAATGAAAAATCATAAAAAACTCTTAGCATTTGTCCTCGGAATAAATTTCAAGCTCCTTACTCTGGCTTAAAATGCCTTTCATGATAAGCTCCTGCTTGCCATCTTCCTTTCCTGCCATCCTCCTGGATCCTTCATGATTTGCTTCTTTGGGTATATGTTTGTATTAACTAAAAAATATTGCATTCTTTCACTTCTCTATGAAGGGAATATTGCTGCACCCCAAAGGACAAGTCCCCAGCCTGTAAGAAGTCACCTCTCAGCATTGACCATGATGAATCAGATATTCTGTTAGAGATACTGGCCCTCCCTTCTCTGGCGGTTCTATATGAGAATTCAGTCACATTTCTGAAGTTTAAAATGAGTTAACCTGCCATCTGTTTAAAAGCCATTGCTCTAATTTAGTTTATTCTTACTCACTTCAGAGTAAGTATAGCTTAACAACTTATGCAACATGGGTCTAAAAATATTCACACAGCATATCTATGTATGTCTTATATATAATTTGGGTGGGGAGAAACTGAGTTAAACAGGGGCTAAATCTCTCCTTTATGCAACAGAATTCAAATTATTGATATTTACCTTAAAGTCACAGATATTTTGAGAGAGAATTTTTTTCTGAATTTGCAAGATTGATTCTTGCTGTTCTAAAATGTCTTAAGCATGCAGAACTCCAAAATTACTAACCTACTATTCAGTCTCTTTTTATTAAGCCTTCCTGAAGAGCGTTATGTATTTCACAGAGTCTCATTTTAATTTATCTACCTAGGCTAAGGAAGTGCTGCATGAGAAATACTTAGCAGGATGACTGCCTCTCCTTGAGACAATAAAGTCATCTCTTAATGCAAAATATGTGTTTAGTATCCACTATTTATTCACCCAAGAAATTGTTTCTTTCCTTATTTCTTAAATCTATACCATGCTTGAGTTCCATGAAAAAAATTAAGTACATTATTTGCCTTTCATCAAAATGACTTTAGTCTGAGCAATAGGTGCTAACACTAACTCTGGAAATTAGTTGTATGTGACATGACTTCATCCTGTCATTTTGGGATGTTATTGAATTTGAATTGGATTTACACTTTTATTTATGACAGGTGAGAGTGCCATTTAACATGGTGGGGATAAAACTTATGGAACATATTACACCAAAAGGGGATATAAGATGAATCTATAAATCTTTTTAAAGAAGGATTCTGGTAAATGCATGGATGGTAGATTTATAATTAGAATGAAGTTATACCACGATTTTCTAGATCCCTGCTTAGAGAGTTAGCTGGAAAGTTGGTAGATTCATGAATAGGAGGAAAAGTCAGTGCTAACCCAGAAACTGCCTCTTTTAAAATCATGATTGGGTGCAAAAAGAGTGAACTGGAATAAGTAATAAATATTAAAATATTAAGCATGACGCCCAAAGGATTGATAATGGTCTATAGGATAATGCAAAATGCTTTTTAGCATTTTGTGCTGAGTCATTTCTTGAATGTTATAAACTATAATGCATTTTAATGAAAATGTGTTTCAACCTAGATATGGCTTTCAGATAAAAATACAAAACCATCTGAGGGTCAAAACACCACAGAAGAGAGAAATTAGTAGGATAAAGGCAAAGTGACAGCTATTTTACACCAGGCAGAAGTGAACAACAAACTCATTAGAGGATTCTTGTGAGATAGACATTAACGCTGTGAAAAATTGTTTTAGATGACTTTGGAAAGAAGGAAAACAAAAGCTGTTTGTGTTGGGATAAATTGTATGCTCATTATGTTTACCTCGGCTCAAAGTAATAGTCTTCATAGTAATCCTGTTCCACTAATAACAATCACCAATCTTTATTTACATCTGCTAAGCAATGTCCTGGGTATTTTACAAGCTTCAAACCATTTATTTACTAAATTATAAAAACCCTTGAAGAAGGTATTGTCAACATTCCCATTTTATAGATGAGACAACTCAGGCACGGAGACATTGATGAAGTTGCCAGTACTGTAGGTGAAAGAGCTGGTTTTTTTTTTTTTTTAATAATTTTATTGAATCATAATTCTGTACATTGGTGCAATCATAGGGCACAATTCATATACATTCAGAAATGTTTTGATCATACTGTTACAGTTAGCCTTCATGGCATTTTCTTGATCACTATATAAAGACATTGATACTCTACATTTAGGTGGGATCACACCTCAAGACTTTAATATCTAAACTTGAGCTTATAAACTTAAAAATCACTTCAAATGTTACGTGTTTAAAGCTGGATGATAACACCAGGGTATTCCTGATGAAGACAAAAAAACATCCCACACATGAGCTGCTGTTAAGAACTCACCTCTGACCTCTGCTTCTAGACTTCCTGAAATGCCAATCTACTCAGGCTAGACCCCTGCTGAAAAATCTCTGATGGCCACAAATTGCTTCACAAGGTTTGAGTTCTATAAGCCCTTCCTTGGCTTGAAAGATACCAACCCACTTGGTCATTCTGGTGTTCTCCCTCCTGCTTTTGCATGCAGTGTTCTGTTGGTTCACCATGTTCCACGTGTTTCTAAAAGGTGACCATGGTACCACCCCATTCTTCCTGTTTTTCCTGCCTTTTAAGAAACTCAAATTTCTCTAATTTCTCAAATTTCCAGGAACATTTCTGTGGTATATCCCTGCATTTGTGTAGACAGAACACAGGCTAGCACTGATTATTCCCAAGGAGATGGTGCAGACCAGACCTAACCAAGATGGAGGTCCAGGTAGAAGGACTTCCACTATCAATACTCAGAAGCACAATACCCTAGTACGCTTCTCAGCCAAAATTTTGCAGGAGAGTGCATAAACAACTAAAATTGCTTTCTTTGATTCCACTAATCAGCCTGCTCATGGACAGAATGCCCTTTCTGCAAGCTGCTAGCTGATCAAGTTTGTAGAAAAAACAGTGCAAATAAGATTCACTACACCCTGATTGCCTGAAATTTGCTTTTCTTCCCTCTTATAAATTCTGCATTTGACTTTGTTAATCATGAAAACTACAACTGATTTCCTCAAATGTGTATAAATAATTTCCATAAAAATACCTAAACACCATGAAAAATCACTTTCTGAAAATATCCAAATACTTTTGATAATATCAAACACATACTAAAATGAGAGTATCAGAATGTTTTTAATAAATTAATTAATGTAAAGCTACTGACTTCAGGTTAATTAGTGTGGTATTTTCTCTCAACATCACTAAATAAGAAATTAAAACTGGCTTAAATCTTTTTAATTTTTAACTAATCAATATTTGATTTACCATATTTCATTTTTATTGCTAGGAGAGGTATTACAAAAAAGTGAAATTGGAGTTTATATCTTGGGTATTCCAATTATGTGATTCCTAGGTAATCTGCCTAGCCACTCATTATAAACCTCAGTTTTCTCATCAGATGGCCTTGATGCTCCATCTTATCCTGACACAATAATTTAAGACTTTATAAAGTTATTTTGAGGATAAATTGAAGCAAGGAATTTAAATCCTTCAAGAAAATAATTAAAAATAACTTTTGTCCTCTGTTTTGGCAGAGTATTCTCATCTGTTAAACCAATCAAGTTGCTTGCAAAAAGTTTATGGATGTTCCTAAGAAAAATGAAAAGCCTAACAGTTTATGGATGTTCCTAAGGAAAATGAAAAGCCTTTTTATTTCAACTGTAGTGTGCTAAACCCTGTCTCCAGTAGAAGAGGAATGAATTTATATGATATGGAGAATGAACACAAGCTTACAGGTTCACACAGAAGAAAAGACGGGAAGAAGTTAAAAGTTCCATGTTGCTGTCATACCAGCCATTCCAATATTCTGATTAATAAGCCAAGAGTGATCAGCACAACTTTTAACATTAAAATGAAGCATTGAAAAGGAGATTGGAGTGCTTTCTTTTATCTCACTACTTAAAATTAGATCTATGAGCACCCTATCAATAGATCTCTGGTGAGAATTTAGTACTATTAGTGCTGTTAAACATCATTATGTACCTTTAATTATTTGTATTTTCCTTTAAAAACTGGTTAAAAGCTTAATGAGTTGATTCTTCAAAGAAACTCTTTAGTAATTAACACTAGAGAATAACAGCAACATATTTAAAAATAATTCTTTATAGATTAAAAATTTAAAGAAAACAAAAGACCAGGATTTTAAAGTTTGAATGCCCTCAGAGATGTTTTTAATACAGTACCATCATTTTATAGGTAGAGCAATTCAATCCCAGGACATTTAAATGATTTAAATCCCAAGTGAAAGTTAGAGCACAGATTTTTCGAAGGCTATTTAAATAGCTGGTAAAACAAACAAACAAACAAAAAAAGGCAAGAAAATAAACCAGGTTTTAAAAGAAACTATCTACCTATTTTTCTCTTGTACACTATACTTCCCTGCTCCTATTTTCTAAATACTGATTATCTATATTTGAATAATTAGACACTTTTTTTCACACTGTGGCTGTATCTTAAAATGTTGATTGTTTTCAATTAAAAGCTAACCAGTCCCATCATTTGTAAATTGTCAGTGAGCTCAAGGGACTAGAATAAGGTCAACTGTGTAAGACACAGGAGTGGAGTGGAGTAGGCACCCTAGTACCCAGAGACAGGATCTAATAACAGTGTAGCACAGGCTCATCATTCCACATGGGCAGGACAGACTGCTCCCTTAGCATAAAAGCACAATCTTAGGATATCCCTACCCTTTAGCAGAAGTCTAACAAATGAAGGTTAATACTACATTAATCAACTTCCTATGGTCCATTATGGAGGATGAGAGAGCACGTTATGTGCTGTTTGAAATAGAACCCTTTTGCAATCGCCCTTCCAAAATGACCTGCTTCCTAAGTTAATTTTTATTCCTTCAGACTCTGCCAGTTAAGCCTCACAACCAGACCTAACTAGCCTCTCCACATGACTCACTGTCCATCACGAACAGCTGACTCTTTAATTAGAACAACTGAAGACCCCATTACTTCAAACCCCATCCAACCTGACCTGTACTCCACAACCCACCATAAAAGTCATTGCCCTTAGGTGAGAGACATGAATTTGAGATTTCTTCTCCTGTTTTCTCAACAGACATCTTTTGCATTAAAATTCCTTTGTGTCTTGGAAATCTTTGTTGTCTCACTCATTGTCAACTTTGTGTAGCGAGTAAGAAGACCTATTAGGGCTGAACCCTTTTGGGGGTTTGGTAGCATTTTGAGGCTTGTGCCCTTTAAAGGGATCAAGAAGTATTTGGGGTTGATCCTTAGTTCAGAGGATGCATAAATTAGATCAGCTCCTCCTTAGTGTGATGAGGCTCTGAGAAATGATTTTCATTGGTCAAATTAATGATAAGTGGATTTTAAAATCAAAAGGTTTAAAAACTACGGACTATGATAATCAAAAGTCTCTAGAATATATTTACTTACTAAATACAATTCCTCTGGGTCTTGGATGTTCTCAGATTTAATGACATTTGTTTGGAAGCATTAACATACATCTAATACCCAAACTGAAATTTAAAACACATTAAGATTTTTCCATACTGAATTCACATTTTTTCATTTCTTAAGTGTCTAAATAATTAATGAAAATCTAAAGCTATGCTTCTATCTCTTCCCATTTCTCCCTCTCCATACTTAAATCACCATTTATACTTCACCCTACAGAAGTAGAAGTCATGCTAAGGCATTCTTTTGTAACTCTACTATTAATACATATTATAAATACACAGGATTAAAGATTTACACAAATAACATTCTATACACATGCATCCTTTTACATAGTCTTCTCCCCTGAAGTTGAAGTCTAGTGATCTATACATACTGATACAAAAAGATTCAGTTCATTTCTATCTCAATTTTATTTTATTTTTTTTAATTTTTAAGTTAAATCAATATGAGGGTACAATTTGTAGGTTACATTGTTATCACTTCCAGAGTAAAGTACCATTTGTAGAATAGCCCCTCACCCAGGGGGCGTCTTATACACCCTCAGAATGTACACATTAGGTGAGATCCTGCCTCTTACCCTGCCTCCTTCTGCCAAATGTCCTCCCCCAACTCCCCTCTCACTTCCCTCTACCCTAAAACTGGACTATATTAGTGTTTTATTGTTCTTATGAGCATGTAATTATTTATATATTGATTTCATATTAGTATGGAGTACATTGGATATTTATTTTTCCATTCTTGCAATACTTTACTAAGAAGAATGTATTTCAACTTCATCCAGGCAAATGTAAAAGATGTAAAGTCTCCATCTTTTTAATGGCTGAATAATCCACGGTGTACATATACCAATGTTTGTTGATTCATTCACGGTCTATCTCAATTGTAATTAATTTTATAATAAATATAAACTGGGGTTAGTTCCCATATTTGTGCTATTATGATCTCTGCTACAATTAATGTGCATTCCTTCTGGTGCACATATGAAAGAATTCTTCAGGTGTGACCACTAAAATAGCATTTATTAGTGATCACACATGAAGAATTGACTTTGACTTTACTAAACATGCTCAATTGCTCTCCAGAATAGCACTACCAACTCATACTTCTAAAGTATCGTTTCCCCACATTTTCCTCAAGACATGATACAGGTGTTTCAATAATGGGTCTCTATATATGTCCAGATCTTAACCCCTGGAACTTGTGTCTATGTTACACTATATTAGAAAAGGCACTTTGTAGATGCTGATTTGAGTTGCAGATATTAATCTATACATTATTCAAGTGGGTCCAGTATAGTTCCAGTTTTCCTTAAAATAATTAGTGGGGAGAGGCGGAGACAGAGGAAATGTGAAGATGAAAACAGAGTTGGGAAGAGATTTAAAGATGCTACGCTGCTAGCTTTAATGGTGGAGTTAGTAACTACTAACTAAGAAATGCATGCAGGTCACCTCTAGAAGCTGGAAAAGCTAAGGAAACAGAATTTCCTCTGAAGCCTTCAGAAGTGATCCACCCTGTCCACACTGATAACTTCACTTTAGCCTGGTGAGACAGATTTTGGGCTTCTAATCAGAACAAGATAATACATTTGTGTTGTTCTAAGTCATTATATTTTTGGTAGTTTGCTACAGCAGGAAGACGTAACTAACACATGTGATTTATGAGCCTCAGTTTTTGGTATGTTGTTTGTTAAAATAAGGGGTGTGATGTTTGAATTAATTGCATGCTATGAGTTTGATCCTTTTTTCATTTGTACATAAAAATTATTTTGTTGTTATTTGATCAATACCTATGAGAACTTGAATATAGAACATGTAATTTCCCTTGTATAGCATGAATTTCTAACAGGATAAGAAATTCAGAGCGGATATTAAAAGATTATTAATGAATACATCAGTTGAGGATCATCAGAGTTACATGCATAACTTTACATACTCATTGCTTGATAGTGTCACTATTTTGACAAAAACCCAGGGGGATTTATGTATAATAGGTAGAATATGTATATGTGCCTTTGTCTAAAAACTGATAAAAGTATTGAAGGGGCAATTAAATAAATGACCCAACTTGAACAGGGTTTTTATAGAATCCAGAGTGATCACTAGTACACTAAGAGGCAATGTGGCATAGTAAAGAGATTGCATGATTGAGGGACAAACAGACCTGGATTTGGAGTTAGTCACTATCATTAGTTAAGTTTTTGAGACTCGGTGGCTCATTCTCTCAATGAAGGTCATAGAATCTATCCTGTTAGGTTTATACTATGTTGAAGACAAAGAATTTTCAAAGCCTATGGCCCAAGTTGAAACTCAGAAATGGGAATTCCATTATTGTTTTATATACAGATAAATATGAATAAAAATGATTTCTAGGTTCAAGGCCACCATTTCTGAAATTCTGGATTACTTTGCCAACAGCTCAAAAGCATGACTTCCATAGAAATATGACTCAGTGAGCATTATAATGTATAAAAGGAGAAACGAGTCATCACTCAACAGGCTTTCTTTGGGCTAAAAATAGGTGTTCCCTGGTCTGTCCAGGGCTTTGTCTCTTGCTTATTTGCAGGTCACTATCTCTTGCTTGGCTAGGCATACTGCACCTGCTCCACACTGCATGTGCTCCGTGCTCCTGTTAAATCATCAGGGACTAAAAATAGGAAAACATTTCCACTTCAAGTTAATTTACAGATAATGCTCAAAAAACTTAGCTACATTGAGAACTAAAACCTTTACTACCAGCCTTCTTAGGATCAAGCCATATACCTCTCATGGTTTGCTGTTTAAATTGAAATTGAGTCTTGGTATAAGTTGGGTAGAATGCTGATGTGCAGCAAAAGGAGGATGATGAGGGGATAGCTTAAAAAGAACCTTGACAATATGCATCTCTGTTGCCTATATCATATGAAAATACAGGCCCCAAGAGAACATGTGTTCATCACTTATTGAGTGTGGTCAATGAACAGGCATTAAGCCTTCACTAAGTACTAGATGTTGTTCCAAAAATGTGGACATTAGAAACCCATGGAAAGGCAGTTGATGATGCAGGGTAACAGTGCATAGCAAGAGTCCTGAATCTAACCCCTAGCACAGCATTTGGAAGATGTGCTGTCTCACCTAAATATCACAATTTCGCACGTTACATTGTGACAGACTCATCTTACACATGGTTCACTAGTCAAGGAGCCAAGAGGGATTAAAGTCAATCAGGATGCTTTAACTCTGGCTGAGTTTACCCAAAGGAAGGGAAACTTTTTTCTTAACTTTCACAATAAGCCATACTGGCATATCAGTTACCCATTTCATTGAGTCTCTCATTCACTTGTTAATATTTATTGTATTTTTTGTGTCATCACTAAACCAGGCACTGGTGACTAAAAAAAGAGCAACACTCTATCCCTAATTTGATAATCCAATAGGTCCATGACCTAAGGAAGATTCATAGAAGAGACAGCCTCCTGTCTGAGAAGCTTCTTCATTTGTTAAAATGTGTCCCAATCACTTTCTCTACTTTAGGGACTCCCTATTATTTCTGTAACACCTCCACCAATTAAATAATTAGAAATAGAGAAAATTTTTCATAACAGCATGTTTTTACCCTATAACTCCTTCTAAGCTATAGAACATGATCTCAGAAATTGTCTTTTTGATTCTTACAACAATTGGGGAGCCCAGAATGGATATCAACATCCCATTTAACAGTGACTAACATTCTGAAGATCCCCTGGGGGCCTAGACATAGGTAGATTCAAGGATATTTACAGCATACTACTTGGCAATTTAAACTAATTTTTTACACTTTGCTAACATCATTTTGACACATTTTGAAATAGCTGATTTAAAAATGTTTACCAGGCAAAATCAGAATATACATATAAAAATTCTCAATAAAATTCTAACCAACCAAATTCAATAGTAGCACATCCAAAAAATACTCCACCACAACCAAGTTGGCTTCATCCCTAGGATGCAAGGATGGTTCACATATTATAAATGTCATTCACCACATAAACTGAAACAAGATCAAAGACCATATAATCATCTTAATAGATGCAGAGAAAGGAAAATTGAAGGCATTTCTGCTGTATCTGGAGAAGGGAAAAATTGAAAGCATTCCTATTGTTTTTGGAACCAGGTAAGGATGCCCACTATCACCAGTTCCTGTCAACATAGTGCTGGAAGTCCTAGACAGAGCAATCAGGTAAGAGAAGGAAACTGAGGGTATCCAAATGGAGACATAATGTCACTCTTTGCTGACAATATGATCTTTCATCTAGAAAACCCCAAAGCTTCTGAAGATACTCCTAGAATTGATAAAGAAATTCATCAGAGTCCCAGGTTACAACATCAGTGTATGCAAATCAATAGCATTCCTATATGGCAACAACAATCAAGCTGAGAAAATCAAAGACTCAATATTTTTCACAACAGTAACAAAGAAAATAAAATACTTATGAATATATTTAAGCAAAGAGGTAAAATACTTCTACAGACAAAATGCAAGTTATTGAGAAAGGCAATCACAGAGGATGTAAACAAATGGAAAAATATTAACATATCATGCTCATGGATAGACAGAATCAACATTGTTAAAATTTCTATACTGCCCAAAGTAATCTACAGATTCAGTGCAGTCCCCATTGAAATACTAACATCATCTTTGCAGATCTAGAAAAAATAATTCTATGCTTTGCATGGAACCAAAAAAGAACTTGAATAACCAAAGAGCAAAAAGACATCACTTAACCAGACTTCAAGCTATACAAGGCTATAGCAATCAAATAGCATGACACAAGTACAGAGATACAAGCCAAGAGATCAGAAGAGAAAACCCAGATATAAAACCATCCTCACATTGCCTTCTGATCTTTAACAAAGCAGACAATAACATACATTGGGAAAAATAAATCCTATTCAATAAATGGTGCTGGTAAAATTGGATAGCTGTGTGAAGTAGGCTGACATAGGATCTGCACCTCGAACCTCTCACAACAATTAATTCACAATGGATAACAGACTTAAACCTAAGACATGAAACTAAAAGAATTCTAGAAGAAAATGTTGCAAAACTCTTACAGACATCAGCTTAATCAAAGAATTTATGAAGAAAACTCCAAAGACAATCACAGAAACAACAATTAGCAAACAGAACCTGGTTAAATTAAAAGGCTTCTACACAGCCAAGGAATCAATAGAATGCATAGACAACCTACAGAATGGGAGAAAATATTTGCATGTTATACATCTAATAAAGGGCTGATAGCAAGAATCTACAAAGGACTCAAGTAAATCTGCAAGAAAAAAATAAAAAAAACTATTAAAAAGTGGGCAAAATACATGAACAGAAGATTTTCAAAAGAGGATAAACTAATGGCCAATAAACGTGTGAAAAAATGTTCAACATCTCTGAATATCAGGATATGCAAATTAAAAACCATAATGAGACACTAACTAATGCCAATGAGAATGACTTATCAAAAATTCCTAAAACAACAGATGTTGGCATGGTTGAGGAGAGAAAAATAATAAACATCAATCAAAAGTTGTATAGAGACATCTAAAAGAACTAACAGTAGATCTACCATTTGATCCAGCAACCAAACTATTGTTTTTTTTGTCAAAAAAAACTACATACACTCATATGTTTATTGTAGCACATTTCATAGTCACCAAAAGTTGAATCATCTCAAGTGCCCATATATATGAATGGATTAAAAAAATGTGGTATATATAGTATATCTTGGGGTACCACATGGAACTAGACACCATTCTTCTAAGTGAAATTTCACAAGAATGGAAAAATGAACACTCTATGTACTTCTATGTACTATTAAATCAGAACTAATTGATCAATACCCATGTGAACATATGGTGATAAAACTCAACAGAAAGTGAGTGGATAAGAGAAGGAGGAGTAAATTCACACTTAATGAGTACAACTGGTCACTATCTAGGTGAGGGGCACACTTACATAACTTTGACTCCAACTATACAAATTATATAATCTGAAATCTAAAAAAAAAAAAAAAAAGTCCCCCAGGACAGAAGAACTTCAACAAATAAATCAAGATAAAATGGCCTTTGACATCCCTTACCTCACATCCCATAACTTAGCAAGGAAATATATTTTTGATATATATCATAACATTTTAATTTCAAAATTTTAATGCATTTTATCTAAGGAAAGGTAAGGCTGATCTCATAATTCCAAAATTATTCCTTTAAATTAAATAATCTATCTTTGCCAACTTCTAATCTAATCTATAGCGGCAAATGACATTCTCAGCAGTGACCTTGTTTTCCCTGAATGCCACAGTGTACCTCCAGGCAGGATTCACACTGATACTCTCAGCCTGAACACAAATCCAATGAGACTTCTGATCATCTCTACATCTGTTTCTCCACTTATCTTTAGGGATTTACCAAGTCTAATCAATCTTCAATATAAGCATGAATGAAAAATAGTCCTCAATGATGTGGCCAGCTGTCAACTCTTCTCCTCTGTCTCCATGTTATCTATACAGTGATGTTACTAAAAATCATCTTCTCAAGGCATGATACATGGTTTTCATATTCACTCTCAGGTTCAAAACCTCCGTGATTGCCAATTGCCTCTCAATGAAGATCAAACTCCTCAGCTTAGAATTTAAGATCTCTGCAGTGTGGTCCTAACCTCTTTTGCCATCCATTTTTCTTCAATGGATGAAGATCAAACTCCTCAGCTTAGAATTTAAGACTCTGCAGTGTGGTCCTAGCCTCTTTTACCATCCATTTTTTTTCTTCACAAATACACAACTACTCAGTTCCTTATGCCTAAACCCAGGTCTCTGCTAATAGAAATGCCCACACCTTAAACACTCTCCTTTTCCTCCTCACAATTGCATGTAGTAGTTGTTGTACCTAAATGCTATTTCCACAAAGGCTTTCATCAATTCCTTCCAAGAAAAATCACCTGCAGTTCTGAGTTTTAATGTTCTCATTTTAAATACTTTTTACTTTTTACTTGGTAATATCCACTTCAACTTACTCATAAGCTTTCTGAGGGTAGTAGCTCCACATTATCCATCTCTCTTTATTCTTCTGAAGTATTACCTGATATTTACAAATTTTTCACAAGTTAATAAATACATGCACAATTACTCCAAATTTTATTTTAATCATTATTGGAACATAGCTTTCTTTCTAGGGTCCCTGATGAAGTAGAATATATCTTGGACTCTCTGTTATTACTGATTCCACTTCTCATTGGAAAACTATCCAAGTGAACTATTTCTCTAGTGCCACAGAGGGCCATCAGGGTTTTCGACTGTTACTGGAGGGAATAGAAAAGTTTATTTCCCTGGCAGCTGTCAGGAAGGCACATTATTGATTGATCTAGGAAA
Organism: Arctocebus calabarensis; assembly: GCA_963573935.1. Classification (NCBI taxonomy): domain Eukaryota; kingdom Metazoa; phylum Chordata; class Mammalia; order Primates; family Lorisidae; genus Arctocebus; species Arctocebus calabarensis. Next base: position 35,490 of record CAUYON010014812.1, on the reverse strand, counting down.
GCAAGTGCCTTTCTGAGAGAATATTCCTATACTCTACCATAATAAATTTGTGCAGTTAATTGCATTTTCAGTTAAAAAAAGATTATTTTCTAATTTGCATATTAAGTTTGGACTCTATTTGTACATTACAAAATAAGAAACAAGTATGCTAACAGTCTTTCATGGTCAAGTACATCAGACAGAGTGGAACTGGATACATAACAACAGGTGGTACATGTAACAGAAGAGTCAGGGATGCTTCAGTGGAGAACCAGCTTCTGGCTCCCCATCCAAATGGCACAGATGTATGATATTCATTGCCAAAGATCAATCAAAATTGGAAGAGCCCAGAAATCAAAGCTCCTGAGCACTGCAAGGCAGAGTTTGAAATAAATAATTGTAGGAACAAATGATTCTATTTATGAGGGGACCTGGATGTTCACTGCCTCTCACCAATCCAAAATGTGACTTGGTTATCATAAATCACGTTATTTGTGGACACATGCAAACCCTCACTTCCCTTGCCTGCACTGTATCACCTGTGAAAGGTAGAACATACTCAGCCATGCTTGGCATTTTTTACTGAACTGCAATCCAAGGAAGCTAAACAATTCATTCTGCCTGGTGTTTTTAGTTCCTTCTTTTCTCACTGGAGGGAATGGCATTTTCAACAAAGAATACATGCTTATTATCTGTTGTTTAAGAGAGCTGAGATTACCCTTCCCTGAACATCTATCTTCTCTTTAATAATCACTTTGGGAGGTAGGTAGGTTGTTTATCCCATTATACAGATGAAAAATAGCTCATGAGAGCTTAATTCCTGCCTGGTGGCAACTAGCAGAGTGAGGATCAGAGTCTGGGCAGATCTGTTTAGTTCCCTTGGCCAAGCTTGCTCAGTACACAGTCCCTCTCCACCAACTGCTGAGCTCTCATGAGCACTACTTCCTAGAGATGAAATATTCACTGGTATGAGGTTATCAAACTGCTTTTCAAACAGTTGCCAGATATAGCAAATAAAAATACAAGCAAGTAACAAATAATTTTTAGTGTAAGTAGGTCCCAGCAATATTTTCATCCTGTATTTTACCAGGCAAGTCCATTTTAAGAAGGGTTTTCACTATATTACTGTATTCATAGTATTCCCAAAAGCTATCCTGGTTCTCCATTTTAAATAGAACTAAAAAACTGCTCCTGAAAAATGTACTTCTTTTTTTTTTTTTTTTTGAAAATGTACTTCTTAAGGGAAAGGGTGATATCAGAATAATTTCTGTTCCCCAGTTAGTATTTGGAATGAAGCTTTTTATACATTAAAGTTTTCAAGAAATATGAAGGGAATGAATTTCCAAAATTTAAAAACTTCACCTTATTTATAGATTGTGGTATATTAGACTAGCAAGAAAGTGTATTAAAAGTGGACATGAAATAAACAGAAAAAGAAATAAAAATGAAATAATAGGAAAAGATGGTAGTGAAACGGAATTTGGAACAATTAATATGAAAATCTGAACCAGAAGATTTTGCTGCATATGTGTAGCAGAAAGTATCTGGTCCTACCACAGCTTCCTGTGGAGTTCTTACCTATTTCCTTACCTAGAAATTGCTAGTTATAAAAACCAAATATCCTAGCGTCCCTTCCTTTACCCAATGTCAGAACCACAATCTTAGTTCCGATCAGCTTAGGGACAAACTGGACTTGAGAGTGAACTTCAAAAGCCCAATTCTGTCTTTAGGTGACTTGGCCTCATGCCAGGGGGGTGCTGACATGGATCTGGACACTGTATCCTGGCTTTGACATTGTGGCAGACATTCATGGTTTACTGAAAGAGACACTGACTCATTCTCAACAGTTCCATTAGGGACTAGGTCCTGTTCTGGAACCCAGTGGGTGATAAGTCTCCAATATATCCTGTTCCAGCTGCCTTCTAGATGTCAGCATGTTGCCTTCTGTACTCACATTCTCTTATTCTTGTTATTAGTCAAGATATGGTTAATTCCACTTCCTAGCCCCCCCTAATCTCACCCTACCAGTTGTAATCGACAAATTGCAGAAAATAATCACAGGGAAGAACCAGTGGAAGAACTCTGGCAACATGAATAATCAAAGTAGATCAACTCCCCCACGGAGTGGCAAGGAGGTACAGAAGATGTCATTCATAGATGAATGGCTGAATTTTCAGAAATAGAACTCAGAATATGGATGGAAAATATGATGAATAGAATGGAGAAAAAGATGGAAGTAGAAATCCAAATAGTTGCTCAGAAGTTATTTCAAGAAATTAATGAATTCAAAGACAAAGTCACCAAGGATATGGACATAATGAGAAAAGAGAGAGCAGAGCTCAAGGAAGTGAAAAAATTTATTTGAGGAGCTTTGAAATACAGTAGAATCCCTCAATAGGAGAGTTGATCAGGCCAAAGAAAGGATCTCAGACAAGGCTTTTCAATAATCCCAAGTATTCAAAGAGGCAGAAAAATGGAAAACAAGAACATAACATTCTCTAGGAGAATTGTTGGATCATTCCAAAGGATCAAATACCCAACTTTTAGGAATTACTCAAGGAGAAAAGGATGCACTTCTAAAGGTGCAGATGTTCTTCTCCAAGATATTATGGAGGGGAATTTCCCAAGCATCACAAGAGATACAGAATTTCAGATACTAGACAATTTCAGAACCCCAGAAAGACTCAATCCAAATAAAGCATCTCCTAGACACTGTAGGACACTGTAATTAACTTTGCCAAAGTTGATATGAAGGAGAAAATTCTGCAAGCAGTCAGACATAAGAAAAGCATTACCTACAAAAGGACAAATAGTAGACTGACTGCAGATCTTTCAGCTGAAACTTTTCAAACCAGAAGAGAATGGTCACAGACCTTCAATCTCCTAAAACAAAACAACTTTGAGTCCAGATCCTGTATCTACCTAAAATGAGTTTCATTAATGATGGAGAAATCAAATACTTTACTGAGATACACAGACTTTTGTATCTGCAAATAAAATAGGAACTTCTTTCTGATTTCCATTTTCTTGTATTATAGATGTACATCCATTTATCCTGAGTCTTTTTTTATCCTTTGGGATAACATGAGTGTCCTGTAGGTAACAGATACCTGACCTGAGTTTTTGTATCTGGTCAGCTATGCTTCTTTAAAGGACAATTTAAGTCATTCCCATTAATTGAGAGGACTGATAGGTATGGTTGTGTTTTGGCCATCATGTTTTTCATGTTGTTTAAAACAATAAAGATAAGGAAAAATAAGAATGGACACTAAGTATTTGTCAAGGGAAGCACTCCACATGAAGAAATTTCAATAATTAACATTTAAGAACCCTAACTGAATGCTGAGATTTTAACACCCCATTTTCTTTACTGGATAGATCCTCCACGAAAAAACTAAAGAGAAAAATAATGGACTTAAACTTGACCCTAGAAAAAATGGAATTAACAGACATCTACAGAACATTTTATCCTAATAAAACTGAATACACATTCTCCTCATCAGCCCACAGATCATCTTCCAAACTTTATCATATCTTTTAAGTTTAAGACACAAGCCCAAACTCAAAAAATTTAAAAGAATAGAAATTATTGTTTGTATCTTCTTGGTCCATAACAGAATAAAAGTTGAAGTTAACAGCAATAGAAATCTTCATACTCAAACAAAGTCATGGAAACTAAATAACTTTAAGCTAAATGATAGCCAGGTCCAAGATGAAACTAAGAAAGAAACCATCAGATTTTTGGAACAAAATGATAAAACCTGGGGATACTGCAAAGGCAGTCCTGAGAGGAGAATTTATAGCATCAGAAGCCTTCATCAAGAAAACAGAAAGAGAGGAAGTCAACAACCAAATGGGATATCTCAAGCAACTGGAAAAGGAAGAACAATCCAACCCCAAACCCAGCAGAAGAAAAAAAGTAACCAAAATTAGAGCAGCAGTAAATGAAATTGATAACAAAAGAATCATTCAGAAGATTAATTAAACAAAAAGTGTTGTTTTTTTAAAAAAGATCAATAAAATTCTTAGTCCTTTGAGTAGCCTAACCAGAAAAAGGAAAGTACAATTTTTAATAATGTCAATCAGAAATTATAAAGGAGAAATAACAACAGATACTACAGAAATTCAAAAAATCCTCAATGATTACTATAAAAAATACTCGATTCTCAGAAATATAACAATTAGGAAGAAATGGAGCAATACCCAGAAGCCCTCCACCTACCTAGACCTAACCAGAAAGAATTAGAAATTTGAATAGATAAAATCAAGCACTTAAAATAGCATCAACTAAACAAAACCTTCCAAAAAGAAAAGTCCAAGGCCAGATGGCTTCACATCAGAATTCTACCAAAGCTTCAAAAAAGAACTAGTCCCTATATTACATAACCTTTTCCAAAACATATAAAAAGAAGGAATCCTTCCTAAACACATTCTATGAAGCAAATAGCACCTTAACATCCAAACCAGGAAAGGACCCACTGAAGAAAGAAAGTCATTATCATTAATGAATATAGATGCACAAATATTCAATAAGATCCTAGTAAACCAAATTCAACAACACTTTGAAAAAATTATATACCGTGATTAAGTTGGTTTTATCCAAGGATTACAAGTTTGGTTCAACATTTGTAAATCTATAAATATAACACACACATAAATAAAATTTAAAAAGACCTTATGATTCTATCAAGTGATGCAAAAAATATTTAGATAATATCTACCATCCTTTCATGATTAGAACACTTAAGAAAATAGGCTTAGATCGGACATTTCTTAAACTGACAGAGGCCATCTACAGCAAACCCACAGCCAGTATCATATTGAATGCAATAAAATTGAAAACATTTCTACTCAGATCAGGAACTAGATAAGGATACTCACTGTCACCTGCTATTCAACATAGTAATGGCAGTGCTAGCCATCACAATCAGGCAAGAAAAGGGGATTAATGGTTTTCAAATGGGGTCAGAGGACATTAAACTCTCACTCTTCATCTCACATGACATGATTCTATACCTGGAAAATCCCAGGAACTCAACCACAAAGCTCTTAGGATGATCAAATAATGTAGCATTGTCTCAGGACACAAAATCAATACTTAAAAATCAGTAGCTTATATATATACCAACAATAGTGAAGCCAAAAATATAGTCAAGGAATCTATTCCTTTTACAGTAGTCCCAATGAAGATGAAGTACCTGGGAATTTATCTAATAAAGGCAATGAAAAGTCTCTAGAATAAAAATTATGAAATCCCAAGAACAGAAATAGCAGAGGCTGTTAACAAGTGGAAAAACATCCCACGCTTATGGCTGGGAAGAATCAACATTGTTAAAATGTCCATACTACCCAAAGCAATCTATAGATGTAATGCAATCCCTATCAAAGCACCAATGTCATACTTCAAGAACTTGACAAAATAGTGCTTCATTTTATGTAGAATCAGAAAAACCTCAAATAGTCAATACATTACTTAGAAATAAAAACAAATCAGGAGGCATCATGTTACCAGACTAAATCTAAAACAGCATGGTCCTGGCACAAAAATGGTGAAGTAGAAATACGGAATATAACAGAGAATCTAGAGATGAACCCAGCCACATATTGTCATTTGATCTTTGATAAGACTAACAGTAACATACACTGAGGAAGATTCCCTATTCAACATCTAGTCCTAGGATAACTGACTAGTGACTTGCAGAAGCCTGAAACTGTATCCTCCCCAATCGCCACTAACAAAAATTGATTCTCACGAGATAAAAGATTCAAACTTAGGACATGAAACTATAAAAATACTAGGAGAAAGTGCAGGGGCCTGGAAAAATATCATATGAGGTGGAACCCCTGGCAATTAAAGCAACATCAAAAATATATTACTGGGATCTGATCAAGTTAACACACTTTTTCACAGGTAAGGGCACTGCAAATAAAGCAAACAGACAGCCTTCAGAATGGGAAAAGATTTTTGCAGGTTATGGTTCTGACAAAGTCTGATAACTAGAGTCTACAGATAACTCAAATTAGTAAGAAAAGAACCGCCCATTTCTTTGTGAACAAGAGACTTGAACAGAAACTTCTCTGAAAATGGCAGGTGAATGGCCAACAAACACATGAAGAAATGCTCATTATCTTTAATCACAGAAATGCAAATCAAAACCATTCTGAGATATCACCTAACTTTAGTAAGATCAACCCACATCACAAAATCCCATACTTCAGATGATATGGATGTGGGAAGAAGGGAAATTTCTACACTGCTGGTGGGATTGCAAACTAATACAGCCTTTTTGGAAAGAAGTATGGAGAATACTTCAGTAACTAAAGTTGATCTTCCATTTGATCTTGCAATTCCATTACTAGGTATCTACATAGATGAACAAAAATAATTTTACAAAAAGACATTTGCACCAGAATGTTTATTGCAGCCCAATTCATAATTGCCTAGTTGTGGAAGTAGCCAAAATGCCCACCAACCCATGAACAAATAGTGGTATATGTATACCATGGAATATTATGTAGTCATGAAAAAGAGGGAAACTTTACATGTTTTATGTTTACCTTGATGGAGCTGGAACATATTCTTCTTAGTAAAGTATCTCAAGAATGGGGAAAAAGTATGCAATGTACTCAATACTATTATGAAACCAATATATGATTACGCATTCATAGGAGTGATAAAACACAAATAAAGTGCAGAAAAAAAGAAGGGAAAGGAAGAATTAGAGAAAGGTATTTGGTGGTATCTCACCTAATGTGCACAATGCAAGGGTACATTTGAAACAATGAAGAGTATATTATAAATGTCTTACCACAAGAAATAAGTAAATGAGGGCAGAGCCTGTGGCTCAAAGGAGTAGGGCGCTGGCCCCATATACTGGAGGTGGCAGGTTCAGTACAGCCCCAGTCAAAAATTGCAAAGAATAAAAAAAAAAGAAAGAAATAAAGAAAGAAGTAAATAAGGTGATGGTTATGTAAATCAGTTAGATTTAAGCATCCCACATTGTATATCAAATCATCACATTGTACACCATAAATGTATGCAGTTGTGATTTAATAACAATTTTTAAAAAGAAAAAGTAAATTATTTTGTCACTTAACAAAAAACAATACAACCTAAACATTTGTACCTTCCTATTAATCTGAAATAAAATTAAAGAATAATAACATCTTGATAATGTAACATCTTAAAGAGATGAACTCCACAGAAATAACACTAAACTGTAGAAAGCAGACATGAAAGAGAATATCACAGGATTCTTTTTATGCAAAGTACAAAAGCATATAAAGCCAACATATTCTTTTCAAAGTCTAAATAACATTTAATCCTTTTATGATACACGTAAGCTCTGGAAGAGATGAGGGCTCTGTGCTGGACACATTCTGTTTCTTGACCTGGGTTCTTATTTCAGGAATTTGTTGTTTGTGAAATGTCAGCCCCTTATGTACTTATAGACACACTTTTCTCTATATATTATTTTTCATTAAAAAGGAGAACTGTTGTTGGCTGTTGGCTAAGGTAAGTTCCTTTCCCTATTACCAAAATGAAAGGAGAGTTCTCATTTCTTAAATTTCAGAATATAGAAAATCATTCTTCCAACAGCAAATGTTCAAGGAGCTTAAGGTTGATGTTCACATTGAAGCTCACAAAGTCACCTTCTGAAGACAAGTTCCAACATAAATCTTTCTCTCTTCTGTAACTTCTTGCATGTATATGCCTTATAAATTTAGATGAAACTGAAGCAAAACTGAATGCTCTTAAAAGAGAGGTCACCAGAGAACCATGTACTACTCTGCAATTTTCTGGTGATGTCTTAGTCTTGTTAATGGACTTTCCTTGTCCTGCCCTCCCTCTCAGTAGAGGCTAAGAGCCACACATTGCTATACAGTATTTTGCCAAATCTAACATGTGCTTTCCCACCCCCCATGCATATACATGCACATAAAGAGAAATCTGCACAGATTTCTTGACCTTTTTAGCTTGAGTCTTACTGTTTGATATATTCTTCAGTTTTAAGCTTGGTTTCAAATTCTTCTCTATGTGTCTCTGACTTCTGCCTATAATTAACTTTCATATGGAAAAATTGTCTATCTTGGTGTTGCTTCTGTCCCCCGGCAACCTGGGTCCCATAATATACCTGCCCTTGCCCCTCGCTACAGCCCTCCAGGACCTGCACAATCTACTTCCTCTGACAACCTCACTACCTCCATCTTGAAGTACTCCCATAGATCGCTGGAGAAGCTTCTAGTTATTAATATTTTATCAGTATGTCACTGTATTATTCTACTCAGGGTCCCTTAAGAGAAAACCACAAACCAAGTGGCTTACACAAAAGACACTTATTTTCCCACAGGTATGGAAGTTGGAAGCCCAAAATCAAGTTGCCATCAGGGCTGATTTGTGGTAAGGCCTCTCTTCCTGGCATGCAGACAGCTGCCTTCTAAAGTGTCTTCACACGGCCTTTCTTCTCTGTATGTGTGGAGAGAGATCTCTGCTATCTCCTCCTCTTCTTGTAAGAATACTAGTCTTCTCAGATTAATTCCCCACCCCTATGACCTCATTTAACCTCAATTACCTCCTTAAAGTCCTATCTCAAAACAGTCACATTGGGGGTCAGGGCGTCAACATATGAATTTGGAGAGGAGACATAATTCAGTCCATAATCTTCATATTACCTTCATTTCTTTTTATTGTACCATTTGGAATCATATTATTTTTTAAGTGTGACATTTTTCAGCCTGTAGGAAACCATTTTGGAGGATACAAGGCTATTATCCTGGAACAACTAATGGAATTTAAATTCAATGCGATCTTAGGAATGTATTTACAATATCACTATCAATTTCAAACTAATTATACACAAATGATTTTATCATTAGCTGCCAAACTTCATGCAAATCCAATGTTCTGTAGTTACAGTTTCACTGGTGGCTAGCCAAGATCAAGGTATTTGATAGAATTTTGCATATTCTTTGCTCTCCTTCCAACTGTGCTCTCGGGCAAGCTCAGTAAAGATACTCTGGAGACAGTAGCAGTAATGAAAGGCTGCTGCTGATGGATGCACAGGCAATTGCTTTGCCCAGAATGACTACACAAACCTCAGCCTGTGAGGACTTCTATGTAACTGATTAGGGGATGCTATGAAGGTAATGGTGAACTTTTATCATAATTTGCAAAGAGGAGAGCTCTACACCCTAGACGCCTCTGACTCTGCTTATGAGAACTAGAAGTGGCCTCCAGGCCCACCACCTCAGAGAAACATCAGTATTCCATTATCCCTGGTAACAGTCCTGGCTACTGGTCAATGTTTGGCTTAGTACATGCTAGGTAGAATCTGTCTATCAAGATGCAGCATAATCAAATTTTCTCTAAACAATGTGTTTGCTGATGGTAATAACAAGTCCTTTTTTGTCAAATAGTTTATTTCCAATAGCAAGGATCAGAGCTCTCTAATGACTCTGGTCTTCTTTTAAGCATACTTTTTAAAAATATATGCTTATTGTATACATATAATTCTAGAACTAAAGAAAGTTTTAGGAACACTAAAGGGTGAGAGATTGCACTTACTAACTGGACGTATCTGAAATTACTCCTCTGTAAATTGAAGTTTTATATTAGACGAGTTGTGTGCAGTGTGAAATTCTTCAATGGGCTTAGTTATCACTACCACTATCTTATTACCATTTTTACTATTATCCCCCAAATATTTATGAGGTGCATATGATGTGCAAAATGCACCTTACATATGAGGAAGTATGTTTTTTTTCATGTCCTGATATTGAAGAAACAATTAGGCCAATTTCTGTTTCAAAGACTAAGAAGCCAAGATTTAGCCAAGGGAAGAGTTTATTTAAAGCCATAATGCTTGTATTTTCACTAAATTTATAGACTTCATGTAAAAAGAGACTAAAGCATGACATAGTCAAATAACCCCTTCATGCTAACCCATACCTACCACCTTTTCTCTTCTAAAACATCTTTACTGAAATAAACAGAATGCTTGAATTAGGGGAACAGGCTGGGAAGTATGAGAATGCTTAGCATGGCCCTGTCTTTAGAGTCTCTGATTCTTACACACTGAGGCTTCCTCTGACAATCTGTCCACTTTATGTGACACTTTGGGGACCAACTCTGGTAAAACACACTGTTCACCAATATGATAGTATTGTAATGTCAGCAGACACTGCCATGGGCATCTCAGCTACCACAGGGCACTCCTCACATTCTTCTAGACAATGGACAAAGCCAATTTCCTGCTCCCTAGTAGTACACTCACTATTTAAAGACATTTCTAAATTAATTTGGAAATCTGAACAAGAGATTACCAGTGATTAAAAAGATATGGGAAACAAGATATGTGCCTAGAATTCTTGACACTAGAGGAGGTGAGAATGCTAGAACTCTATGCAGCTGAAACCAGGTCCTAAGGAGGAACCAGATGTAGAAGAAGCTTGCATCCACACTGGCTGCTGCACAGGTTTTTACAATGGTTCTAAAATGATTTATGTGCCATCTCTACAGAAAATGATCTTTTCTCCTTAAATTCTCCAAGAGAAAAGCTAAAGAGAGGAAAAGGCAAAAGCAGAAGAAAATTAAATCTGTTCCATGGAGAATGCATAAACACAAAAATTGGAAAACATCATCATTTTTCAAGAAACCATTAACGACTGCACTCTGTACTGCTGAGCCAGGAATGGAGGTGAGGCTGGGCTCATGCCTCTGAAGAGTCAGGATACTAACTGAAAAACTGCTAATTAATTAAATGCTAATCTAATAAGGAGAGGTGGGCAAGATAAAACTGCAAAGAGATTAATACAAATACATCACATAGTTTGTATTTGTATATTTAAACCTAACACTTGAATACCACAGATGTCTTTGAGATTCTAATGAAATCACTGGATTCCCTTTCCCAGAAATATATAATGTATGCAATAACACAAAGACATTCGAAGTCAGGACTTCGTGGGAGCCCAGATTTAAGAACTTTCACCTTGATAAAGCATCACAAGAATGGAGAAGCAAGAATCCAATGTACTCAATTCTAATATGAAGGCAGTAGATGATCTAAAACAAGCTAAGAAGTAGGATAAAGAGAGATCAGGGAGAGGGGAGAAGAAGGGAGATGGGGTAGTCATGGTATATGGTATGCCTTTAGGGGGCAGGACACAATTACAAGAGGGATTTTACCTAACAAATGCAATTAGTGTAATCTAAGTCTTTGTACCCTCAATAAATCCCAAACAATAAAAAATAAATAAATAGCATTTCAAAAAACAGAAGAACCTACACCTTGCTATGTTTGGACTCAGAGTTGCAATTACTTTTTGAGTATGTTTTGGTGAAAATCATCTGCCAGAAATTATATATACAAACATACTGCCAAACCAGAGACCTAAGTATATATGGCTAAAAAAGCAAATTACGAATTAAAATAGACAAAAAAAGAAGGGGATTTAAAATAAAATTGACTAGTAAAATAAATGAGATGCATTTATGGGACAGTCACAGTTGTTCATGCCGGTAATCCCAGCATTCTGGGAGGCCAAGGCGGTGGATTGCCCTGAGCTCACAGGTTGGAGACCAGCCCAAGCAAGAGTGAGACCCTGTCTCTAAAAACAGCTGGGCATTGCAGCAGGTGCCTGTAGTCCCAGCTACTCGGGAGGCTGAGGCAAGAAAATCGCTTGAGCCCAAGAGTTGGTGGTTGCTGTGAAATATGACTCAATGGCACTCTTACCAAGGGTAACAAAATGAGACTCTATCTCAAAATAAAAGAATAAATAAACGAGATACATTCGTAAAGGTAAAATAGGCAGTCTTAAAATACAAAAACTAGGAAAATATGTAAAAATATTTTATAAATGTATAAAAGGAACAGTAACAAATAGGAAAATATTTCTTATTATTTTATAAATATGAATATTTATTGAATTTAAATTAAAAATTTATTTAACGCTACATAAGGAAATTTATAGCAGTTACTATAGGAAAGAGGAGTCAGAACACTTATATTTTTCACCTTTTAAAAATGTTTTATTGTTGATTAACAATATGCAGTATCTGAGACAAGGGAAGACACAGTGAGCATTATCATTAATCATGCTGTACACAGATTCTCACCATGTACCTTCCTGCTTGAGCCATCGCAACACACATCCGACTATGCATTAGGAACATCTCAGAATGTGAGGCACTTTGAGTTTTCCCAGATGTGGATGCTAAACAAAGGATTTAGGAGCAAGTGCTTTATTAAGAAAGCGCCTCCAGGGGAAATCAGGAAGGCAGGAGGAACGTTGGGATAGAAAAGGGGAGACAGTCGAACAAGAAGGCTATTTCAGGCAAAGTCCTAGACTTGGTCTGATCTTGCAGGAAGCTCTGGAGTGTAAATAGCACCTCAGAGTTGGCTTTGTCTGGAGGCCAAGAGCTTGACTTCTATATTCCACACTAGTCACGCCGAGGCTATGCAAGTACCCTATTGTCTGTGGGGGATGGGTGACATAAAATTTTTAGATACTTCTGGTTCTCCGCAGTCTCCAAGGGCAATCCTCTGAAGGGTGCAGGTATTAGTTATTAAGCGCAAAGCACACAAGACCTGGAGATATGCGCACCAAGAGGATAAAAGGGACCCATCTTATGGGACCCAGATGGGGCACCAACCACATACCCACATTCAAGCAGGTTGCAGCTTTTCTTCATTCAACAGGTATTTTCTTGAGAGTCTGGAGTTGCTCTGTCTAATGTGGTATCCACTAGCCACATTTGAAAATCTTCACTGGAAAAGTAGTCTGAAAAGAAAAGTTTTGGAAAGGTAAAATAAATACTACTTCTGAAGTCTTAGTAAGAAAAAAAGAATGTTAACCATCTTAGTAATAATCTGTTTATATTGGTTACACATTGAGATGATAATAGTAGGCATATATTATAGATTAAATAAAAAACATTGTTGAAATTAAGTTCATCTCTCTTTTTTTTTTTTAATGTGGCTCCTGGACAATTTTAAATTACATATGTAGCTCCTAGTAAAATTCTATTAAACAGTGCTGATCTAGAATGGCTGACACTGTGCTATATATTGAGGATACTGTGGTGACCAAAGAGATGCCCCTGCTCTCATGATGTTTATAGGGAGGTGGTTATAACAGACAATAAACAAATGAAGAAATACAATGTTACCATTTATCTAAATATGATGATAGAAATAACAAGGTAATTAATAATGAGTAATAAGACAAGGAGATAGTACATAACCAGGTAGGGATCTACATCAACAATACTTATCAGAAAAGAGGTCTCTGAAGAAATATCTTTGAAACCTAAACATTGAGACAGGGAGTGGCCATGGGGCCGTGAAGTGAACCTCACCTCTTCGCAGATGCATGAAAAGGATGAGCTGAAATGTTTTAAGGGCATTCTCAGCCAGAGAATGGATGGTGGGAAATAGCATCTATGAATTGCCTGAATTTTTGGTTAAAGTGTAAGTGGTCTGAAGACCACTAAAGTGATGAACAGAACATAAAATTCCTACAAACTACAGACATCTAACATAGCACATACAATTCGCTTCTATTAGAAATAGTCATATTTCAAAGCTAACTGAGAGAGGAATTTTTCTTTTTCTGTTGAACCACATTCAGTCTTTCACCTTAGCCATTTGTGGAAGGCAACTTGGAGAAACAAAGTTTAGGTAAAGGAGACAGAAACTGTATGCTCATATTAAGATGAAGTAAAAATGTATCAACTGGGCATGGTGGCTTATGCCTATAATCCTTGCACTCTGGGAGGCCAGGGAGGAGAATCACTTGGGCTTAGGAGCTGGAGACCAGCCTGACCAAAAGCAAGACCCTGTCTCTACTAAAAATAGAAAAATTAGCCACGCATTGTGACAGGCAACTGTAGTTCAGGATGCTGAGGCAAGAGGATCACCTGAACCCAACAATTTGATGTTATTATGAGCGATGCTAGACTGACAACACGGCATTCTAGCCTGGGTGACAGAGTGACATTATAACTTAAAAAAAAAAAAAAAAAAAAAGAATGAAAAAAGAAAATATCTAGAATGCACCTTAAACACATCCACAAGTTTATTTTCTATTCAGTGTTTTAGAATGCCATTAACTCCTTGAAAAAATGTAAGAGTTCAAAGAAATTTTTAGAGCAAAAATTGTTGGTGTGATATTCTCTCTGCTTTTTAAATTGTGATGAAGCTAGAACTAAATACTTCTGAAATTTCAAGCTAATACTGAAAAGATTTAAGACATTCTTCTTTAGTATGTAAGAACTAGTTCTAAGAAATATAATTGTGACATAGTCTATTAATTTTCTTTATTTCAGATTAATATGAGGGCACAAATGATTAGGTTATATACTTTGCATTTACTATGTAAAGTCCAAATTGTAGTTGAGCCAACAAACACATGAAAAAAATACTCATCATCCCTAATTATCAGAGAAATGTAAATCAAACCACCTTGGAGACATCACCTAAATTTTTAGTATGTAAATATTTCATGTAAAATTGTTAAAGCTAACTCTTCTTAAATAGAGAAATTTAGATTCTTCATAGCTTTACCCAATTGCTACCAACATGACCCCAAATTATGATTTTTAAAAATCTAGCTTACTAAAAAAATCTAGCTTATTTTATATGTCATACAGTTTCCTGTTCGTGTTGTATGTCAGGACCTTTAGTCAACAAAAGTATCCGTTTAAAATCATTTAATGTAAATGTTGCTGTATTAAGTGAATAAACTTTTTTAAGTGAGAAGGCATAAAAAATCTATAGCTTATTTCATATTTCCATTGTAATGTACATAAATACGAGGAAATGACTAGTTCAAAGTTTCAATTTTCCCTCTTGAAAATTGCTATAACTTCTGAATTAATGGTTCATGGCAAGTTTAGAACTGAAATCCTAAGGAGGAAGGAAATTCTTCAAGGATTTTTTTTCTAAACAAATTATAGTTAAGCAGAATTATTTTCTGTAAGAATGCATGTAAGGGTCTGACACATATTCAAAGGTAGTTTCAGTGATAACAAATGTTTATTATTACATAGTCCATTTTATTAAATGAACATTTATTAGTCAAGGTTTCCTGTTTGTTACCAAAACATTGGATGAGACTTCTTCCCTGTGACCCCCAGTTTCCCTTGAAGGGGAGGGTGCACCATACCCCA
Organism: Arctocebus calabarensis; assembly: GCA_963573935.1. NCBI lineage: Eukaryota > Metazoa > Chordata > Mammalia > Primates > Lorisidae > Arctocebus > Arctocebus calabarensis. The sequence continues at coordinate 20,339 of CAUYON010014812.1, read as the reverse complement.
TAGGGTGAGTGCTGTGATAGAGATATCCAGAATGTTGGGGCAGAAATGCAGGAAAACTGACTCTCTCTGAAAAAAGCAAATAAGAGAGGACTTTAATGAGGAGGTAATATTTGACCTATACCATGAAGAAAAAGTAAGGTTTTTATAAATACAAAAGAAATAAAAGCATTTCTAGCAAAGACAATATGAGAAAAGCCATATAAGTAAAAAGTATGATGCTGTCTAGAGAAAGTCACTAAATATGAAACTTAAAGTCACAATATTAAACTTAAAGCATGGTAAGTCATTCTATGTGCCTAGAGCTTTAGGATCAGTAAAATAGCATGTGGCTTTGCACCAAAATTTAGTGGCCAAGAATTCATTTTTTCTTCTTTCTTTATCTTTTTCAAACATGAGAGAAGAGGCTCCTTCACATTCTCCAATTCTGTTAAGCAAGAAGCAAATAACAAGCAGCAAAGCTTCACTTTTTCAGTCTTTCTGACACTTTGTTCCAGCCTCAGTAATTTACAAACTTTTATCTTTTTTTCCCTCTCTGTTTTTCATTAGGGTGATTAATGATTTATGAGCAGCTTTAATCTGGCTCTCTAAGGCAACCTGAAAAACTCGGAAAGCAGCTCTGTAAATAGATCAATTTCTGCCTTTAAAATTTGATGTCTCTTGTCCTAACATTATTTTGGCTAAACTCAGATAAAAGAATTTTTTTTCTTTCTTTCTTTTTTTTTTGCCTTTCATGATGTTATTTGTATTTATACATTTTTTTTATTAAATCAGGGATGTGTACATAAATGCAATCATGGAGTACAATGTGCTAGTTTTATATACAGTTTGAAATATTTTCATTGAACTAGTTGACATAGCTTTCATGGCATTTTCTTAGTTATTGTGTACAGACATTTATATTCTACATTTATTAAGTTTTACCTGTAACCTTCTAAGATACACCATAAGTGTGGACCCGCCAATTACTCTCCTTCTGCCCATCCTATCCCCTACACTCCCCTTCCTTGCCCCTTTCCCCATATTCTTGTGCTGTAATTGGTTTATAGCTTTCATATGAAAGCCATAAATTAGTTTCATAGTAGTGCTGAGTACATTGGATAATTTTTCTTCCATTATTGGTATACTTTGCTAAGAAGAATATTTTCCAGCTCCATCCATGTAAACATGCAGGGTCTCAAGGCTGGTTCAGTATATGTAAAATGTACAAATATAATTAAGCACATGAATAAATTTTTTAAAAAGACGATATGATTCTCTTAATTGATACAGAAAAGGCTTTTGATAATATCCAGCATTCCTTCATGATCAGAACACTTAAGAAAATGGGTATAGAAGGGACATTTCTTAAACTAATAGAGGCCATCTACAGTAAACCTACAGCCAATATCCTATTGAATGGAGTTAAATTGAAATGTTTTCCACTCAGATCAGGAACCAGGCAAGATTGCCCATTGTCTCCACTGCTCTTTACCATTGTAATGGAAGTTTTAGCCATTGCAATTAGGGAAGAAAAGGTAATCAAGGGTATCCATATAGGGTCAGAAGAGATCAAACTTTCACTATTCACAGATGGTATGATTGTATATCTGGAAAATACCAGGGATTCAACTCCAAAACTCTTAAAAGTGATCAAGGAATACAGCAGTGTATCAGGTTACAAAATCAACACTTATGTATCTGTAGCCTTTATATATACCAATGATAGCCAAGCTGAAAAAACAGTCAAGGACTCTATTCCATTTACAGCAGTGCCAAAGAAGATGAAATATTTGGGAGTTTACCTGACACAGGATGTGGAAGATCTCTATAAAGAGAACTATGAAACTCTAAGGAAAGAAATAGTTGAAGATGTTAACAAATGGAAATACATACCATGCTTAGGGTTGGAAAGAATCAACATTGTCAAAATGTCTATACTACCCAAAGCAATATACAATCTTAACGCAATCCCTATTAAAGTTCCATTGTCAGGTGGCGCCTGTGGCTCAGCGAGTAGGGCGCCAGCCTCATACACCGATGGTGGTGGGTTCAAGCCTGGCCTCGGCCAAACTGCAAAACAGAAAAATAGCCAGGCGTTGTGTCAGGTGCCTGTAATCCCAGCTACTCGGGAGGCTGAGGCAAGAGAATTGCCTAAGCCCAGGAGTTGGAGGTTGCTGTGAGCTGTGTGACACCACGGTACTCTGCCAAGGGTGATAAAGTGAGACTCTGTCTCTACAAAAAAAAAAAAAAAGCTCCATTGTCATACTTTAAAAATCTCAAGAAAAAATTCATCATTTTATATGGAATCAGAAAAAACCTTGAATAGCCAAGACATTACTCAGAAATAAAAACAAAGCAGGAGGAGTTATGCTACTAGACCTCAGACTATATTATAAATCAATAGTGATCAAAACATCATGGTACTGGCACAAAAACAGAGAGGCAGTTGTATGGAATAGAATAGAGAACCAAGAGATGAACCCAGCTACTTACCGTTATTTGACCTGTGACAAGTCAATTAAAAGCATTCATTGGGGAAAAGATTCCCTATTTAACAAATGGTGCTGGGGGAACTGGCTGGCAACATGTAGAAGACTGAAATTGGACCCACACCTTTCACCTTTAACTAAGATAGACTCTCACTGGATTAAAGATTTAAACTTAAGACATGAAACTATAAAAATACTAGAAGAAGTTGCAGGGAAAACTCTTGAAGGAATCGGTCTGGGCAAATATTTTATGAGGACTCCCCCGGGAAATTGAAGCAGCATCAGAAATACACTACTGGGATCTGTTCACACTAAAAGGCTTCTGCACAGACAAGAACACAGTTAGTAAAGCAAGCAGACAGTCCTCAGAATGGGAGAAAATATTTGCAAGTTATGTATCCGACAAAGGTTTAATATCCAGAATACACAGAGAACTCAAACATATTAACAAGAAAGAACAAGTGATCCCTTCTCAGCGTGGGCAAGGGACCTGAAGAGAAACTTCTCTGAAGAAGACAGGCACAAAGCCTATAGACACATGAAAAAATGCTCATCATCTTTAATCATCAGAGAAATGCAAATCAAAACCACTTTGAGATATCATCTAACTCCAATAAGATTAGCCCACATCGCAAAATCCCCAAACAAGCTCCATCCATATAAATGGATGCTGGCGCAGATGTGGAGAACAGAGAACACTACTACATTGCTGGTGGGAATGCAAACTAATACAGTCCTTTTGGAAAGATATCTGGAGAATACTTAGAAATCTAAAAATAGAACTGCCATACAGTCCTATAATTCCTCTACTAGGTATATATCCAGAAGACCAAAAAGTATATTATAATAAAGATATAAGTATCAGAATGTTTATTGCAGCCCAATTCATAATTGCTAAGTCATGGAAGACGCCCAAGTGCCCATCAACCCAAGAATGGATTAATAAATTGTGTTATATGTACACCATGGAATATTATGCAGCCTTAAAGAAAGGTGGAGACTTTACCTCTTTCCTGTTTATAAAGAATTCTTTATGTTTGGCAAAGTATCACTAAATTAGTCTCTGAAGGACTGAGGTAATATTGTTCTTATGACGCCTAGTAGAAGTAATTTAGAAAGTTGAACTTCATTAAAAGAAGTAGCCTTGCTGCCCCATAAATAATAGGATGGAATGGAATTATTCTGGAGCCCTTAGATGACTGTGTTAACTATCACCTGAATTTTAACCAAAAAACAAGAGTCCTACTCATTGTTACCATAAATTACTCATTACTTAACTTTTCAGCAACCTAAAATAAACAACTCTCCACATATATAAAAGTGCACTCTTTTGGAAGAGGGGAGATTTCTAGATCCTTCTTTGTATTTCTTTGTTTGTCATGACACCACACCAATAACAAACACATATTTTTAAGTCTTTTCATTTCATTAACAAAATAAAATGAGGTTGATAAGGTAGAAAAAGAAATGAATTTACAGCCAGAAAATCAGTAACAAAACAGACAAACAAACCCTTTTGATTCTATGACTTGTATCTCTACTTAACTAGTTCTTATGGCATCCGGCAAAAAGTCTACATTCTGAAATTGTTTCCTTCTTTATGAAACATGAAACAGCATGTGTTACATTTGTGGATGATACAAGGAATGGGGAATCACAGATAACAATTATTTATAAATTATGCATCTCTTTATAAATGCAAAACTGTTACTATGCATTTACCCTGCAGTTCCAGGAGTCAGGGATAAAGCACAATTCTGCTGATATTGTACCTGCACCAGACCAATTTGGCTTTGCTTTTATGTAAAAATGTTGTGAACTGTTTTTCAGTTGCCATAAGCCTCCAGTTGAAGGTCACATAACCTGAACATGTCCAGATAAACAAAGTGTTCAACCACAGGTGGAAACTAAGTGCTTGGACTGGACTGAAGAACAGGGACTGAATTAACAAGCAGACATCACATGACAGGATCCAGGATCCAATCACATAGAGTCTTGGCATCACTTCATGGTATGGTCCAGTCAGAGCACATTTCCTAGAATCACCCCAGTGCAAGATTCTCATTACCCTATCCTTATAAAGGTCAACCCAGTCCTCAGGGAGACAGATTAAAGCATTTTCTTCTGTCTCCTTGCCAGTCAACTTTTCTCAATAGTTAGTGCCATGATATTGGCTTCTATGCACACTGGGCAGCAAGCCCATTGATTGCTCAGTGACAATCTCGCCACTCAAAAATTGTCATCAGTTGTCTATAAAGAGGATGCCAAAAAAATGTATACACAGTTTAACAAAGTAAAAATCAGTAATAAAATTCAAATTACTCTATACTGATAAGATTTGCTATCTTGTATACTGTATCTTGTACCACTTGAAATTGCAGAAATAAAAAATGACTTGAGTGTTACAATTTTAATAGAATTTTTCTCTTTTTAAAAATATGTATTTTTTGGCACCCTCTGTATGTTCAAAGGATTGCATATTCTATAAACACACTGTGTTTCTGTGAATCACATTTTTGGCCCCCAATTGAAGAATAAGCAGGTGAAAAAGAAAACATTCTTCAAGGTGAGAGGCTTTTCTCCCAGGTTATTAACTATGTGGGAATTGATGGTCAACCTTATCAATTATCACATGAATGCAAATCACAGCAAAATCCCTATACTGTTTCAATGGATTATAATCTTCTGGAGCCCAGGCCATTGCTGCTTCTCTATTTGGAGTCAGGCTACATAGAGGAAAGTAGAACTTCTGACTTTCTTCCAAATGGAGAGTTTTATGAACAGGCTTCCATATGGAGAATCCTTGGGTTGCCTAAAAATGGCTATAACTGGGTGGACAAAAGTCTCTAATTCTGGGGTTTGTATTAGAAAGTCAAATTGCTTACAAACATAAGCCACACTCTGAATTTGCCTTACCAGTTGGAAAGATAAAAGAATGCGATTTTGATTTCTACCTGTCAGATTCTTTTTTTTTTTATCAATGTATGTTATTTATTTGGCTTCCCTAAAACCCAAATCTAAGCATTGGTCTACAAATCTTTAAAATATAAATAGTGAGTGCTGTGTGGTAAACAAAGAAATAGTAGACTTTAAGACTTTTTGTGAAGTTGGCCTTGCAGGTCTTTTATCATGGTGGCTTTCACATGGACAACTGTTAATCTCATATACTCTAGACAGATAGTTGTAAATTACTTTTATTAAGTGCTGGCCTATAAGTCTCAGCATCTTATTATGTAGTCAGTCATTGTTTCATGGAGACTACCTAAGGTAGGGCACAAGTGGGGCCTAATAGAACACCACCAACTTGGATTTCAAGCAAATGCCACATAGGTTCCCTGAATAACTTTTACCAAATGACATACAGACTAGGCAAGGGTTTAAGGATTTGGCTGCTTCTGCAGCTTGAACTGAGACCAAGAGTTACAGCTTTGTCTGGTACTACAGGGTAGTTGGAGGTGTGATTTTATTATTTGAGACACCGATGAGCCTGATAGTATTTTAGGCTATCAAATTGCAAGACATCCTAGATTTAGGATTACAAAGAAAGGTATGGCTGGAGTTTGTATGGATTATTCATGGGCTCAAAGAAACTGCTTATAGGTCAAGCACAGTGGCTTATGCCAAATTGCTTACAAACCTAAGCCACACTCTGAATTTGCCTTACCAGTTGGAAAGATAAAAGAATGTGCTGTAATCCTAGCACTCTGTAAGGCTGAGGAAGGTGAATTGTTTGAGCTCAGGAGTTCAAGACCAGCCTGAGCAACAATGAGATCCTATCTCTATTAAAAAAGAATAAGAGTTTGAGGTTGTTGTGAGGTATGATGATGTCACTGTGTCCATCTTCTTTTAATGGCTGAATAGTATTCCATGGTATACATATACCACAGCTTGTTAATCCATTCCTGGTTTGGGCATTTAGGTTGTTTCTACATTTTGGCAATTGTAAATTGAGCTGTGATAAATAGTCTAGTGAAAATGTCCTTATGATAAAATAAATTTTTTTTCTTCTGGGTCAATACCTAGTAATGGGATTGCAAGATCAAATGAGAAATCTAATTTGAGTTCTTTAAACATACTCCATATTTACTTCCATAAAGGTTGTATTAATTTGCAGTCCCACCAGCAGTGTAAAATTATTTCCTTCTCTCCACATCCTAGCCAGCATTTGCAGCTTTGAGATTTTGTGATGTGGGCTATTACAACTGAGGTTAGGTGATATCTCAGGGTGGTTTTGATTTGCATTTCTCTGACAATCAATTGAAATTTTTTAACATCAGCTATCTTTCAGAGAAAGGAAAATTTATCTTAATATCAAGGAAAATGCGTGAGTTACCTGACTACATGACTACTACATTTACCCTCCTGTTTGCATTTCTCTTACAAGCATCCTAGGCAATTATCTATGGCCAAAGCTAAGAAGTCATTCATTTATTCTATTCTTGCATTCATTTACCAAGCATTACTGATCTTTTGCAGATCACGTGAACAAGGTCCACGTATACAGTCTCCCAATAGAGGGAGGCAAGTAATGAGTATCCATAGGTTACTCATGGGACCATAGGTTACTCATGGACAGTCCCTGCTGGGTCCATAAACAGATTAGACTGGAAGTTCCTGCAAAACCTAATAAGTGGAATACACCCAAAATTACAATTATGGTTGAATACTGGAGTGTAACTTTCAAGCAATCCCCATGTACTGTGCATTAGTTACTCTGGTGGTCTCTGGAGTCAATATGATAGGAGTGTAGGGACTAATGAACAGTAAGCTTTTCTCCTTTGATCTGCCCTTCTCTTTCAGATTTTGCAAAAAAATGACAATAATCTACATGAGTAAAACTACAGTTGAATGCAGCAAGACAAAAAGGAACCTTCCAGGATGATCTTTATCATGTTTAATCTACAAGTACTGGCCAGTATATTTCGAAAAAGGGTATATGAAATACTATACAGGTGGAAGAGGCTCTCTGAGCCCAGTCCTCTGGACTTTGCCACATGTACCATCTCCAAGTCAGCTGCAAAATATTTCTTACTGGCAAAGTATCTCAAGAATGGAAGAAAAAGTATCCAATGTACTCAGCCCTAATATGAAGCTAATTTATAGCTTTCATATGAAGGCTAAAACCCAATTATAGCATAGGAATACAGGGAAAGGGGAAAGGGAGGGGAGGGGAGGATGGAGTATGGGTGGAGGGAGGGCATTTGGTGGGATCACACCTACGGTGCATCTTAGCAGGGTACTGGTGAAACTTATTAAATGTAGAGTATCAATGTCTTTATATAGTGATCAAGAAAATTCCATGAAGGCTATCTGTAACAGTACAATCAAAACATTTCTGAATGTATATGAATCGTGCCCTATGATTGCACCAATGTACAGAATTACGATTCAATAAAATTATAAAAAAAAAACAAGAACCAATAGTTTATAAACCTGCATTATGGTTATTCTTTCGTATAATAGTTTTCTACTAACTCTTGCTCCTGATTCAAAAACATTTCAAGAAGTTATTTTTTAGAGCTACGTTTTGGAATGCTCAGCACGTACAGGGAAGTGAGAAGACCATTTATCAACTGCCTGCCCACAACTGGCCTTGGAAAGACCTTTCTGCCATTATGTAATTCCCTTGAGGGAGGAAACCTGAAAGAGGATGAGAAGGAAAAAACCAAACAAACAAAAAACCAAGAATGGATTTAAAAGAAAATCTTCTTATTAGCTTCTTTCTTCACCCTTCCTTCCTGTTTTTTTTTTCATACACAGAAATGATTGATTCACAGCCTGCCCTACTAGTATTTTATTGAGTTTTCAACTGCCAAGTCATGTCTGAGCTACCAATTGAAGTTTCAAACTTTTAGAAAAAGAGCTGTTCCACATCAAGCTATTTGTTCCTATTCATTTTTATATAAATATCTAACTTGCAGCACTCTGGGGAAGAGGATACTTGACAGTTGGAAGGTCCAACCCCCTTGCCTTAACTTTTTACTATGTTGTCCGTTAAGTTAACTAAAGAGGGGGAAAATCTCACTGGGGGCCAAAGACTTGCATGAAGAATTGGGCAGATGTGGGGTTCAGAGAGGGAGCTTTGTGGACAGCATTACTCAAAACAGGATTAAGAAATAGCACCTGCCTATCTCCTTAAGCTACGGTTGTAGATCAGAAGTGGCACAGGCCTCATGATCTTGCTTATCTCTTAGAGCTATGGGACTTTAAAGGTGTTAAAAAGCACTGATCCATTATAGCAGTGATTCTCAAACCTTTGCATACATCTGAATCATGTGAAGAGTTTGTTAGAACACAGATTTTTGGGTCCTGTTCCCAGAGTTTCTGGTGTAGTGGGGTGGGGCCCGAGAATTGGCATCTAACCATTTCCCAAGTGATGTGATGCTACTGGTTTGGCAGCCAAGTTTCGTGAACTATTATAGACTCCGTGGGAGCCAACATGAAGTTAAGAGAGCTCCTTGAACTGTCTAAAATTACAGTGGTCCTCAATGTGGTCAGTGCAGTGGTCCTCACTCTTAGCCGTTTTTTTTTTTTTTAAATAATTTGGAGAACTTCTTAAAAAATACTGATCTCAATATCTTTGATATGGAACTGGGGCATTGATAGGTTTTTAAGGCTCCCCAGGTGTTCCCAATGTGTACACAGCATTAAGGACTTTCTGACATTTCCTAATTAGATATCAAGGATCATCATCTACTCCAAATGAAGAGATTTCATAGTACCTGGTAACAGGAGAGACCTCTGACAGCAGAAAAGAATTTGTGATGAATCTTCTCAAAGTAAGTTCTAATGTAAGGCTTCCAGAAGGTATAATGCTGATACATCACAGGTCTCTAACATTTATTTATCTTTGTCTTCCAAATTGGAAATCTGTGAAAGATTTTTTTCACCATGTGGAAATTTGATGGAAGTCTCTTCATACTTAGAGAATAGAGCTGGGGCCTCAGACTGAAAAGAAAACAATTTTTTTCTAATGCCAACTATTTTCTGGGGAATATGCTAGGCATTCTACATTATAGTATATCCTCTATCATCAGAACTGGGAGGTGAACTTGTCCATTAGTAAGGAAATTTGAGAACTCTTGCCATATCCTAATACTGAGCTTGGCCTAATTGCATTCTGTTCAAGAATGAGTCAACTGGGAAAATCAGATCAAAGCTCATAAAAATAGTTTCCAACCCAAGAGAAGATGCCCTGGTGAACAAGGGCATCCAAATGAACATTAGAGAACATTTCTCTAATGTTCTGTGGAACATCCCTCCCTTCAAATAAAATTACTACATGACAGAGAAAAAAAAATTGAAAATACTTACCTGATGGCCCAATTTGTTTTAGAAGAACACTGTTTGTAATAACAAATAGGCCAAGGTAGAGACTAGTTTATGATAAGAAAATAGAAGGAATCAATCAAATGGTTCAAGAAACAATAATAGCAAAGGCACAATATTACAGGACATTGAATCATTAACACTGTATTTCCTATCTGTATCTTAAAAAATTCACACTAGAACAAAAACAAATTAGTTTATGGATTTAAAAAAATAATGAGGAGGATACATTTCTTCATAAATAAAAATAAGGAGCAGAGTCCTATATAATGCAATAATATGAGGGTTTAATGTCTAGGCAAATAGCTTTAGGAAGATTCATTTTTAACCATAAACTTTAAATATTATATTTGACATATCCTATGTTCTAACACTGATCCAAATGAAGAAGAAAGAAAAAAGGAAGCCTTTCTTTGGACCAGGCCTCTACTGGCTACCAAATCTGTATGCTCTTGCAAGGTGGAAGAAGATAGAAAAGCCATCGATTTTATTAAGGTTCCTCCCCCTGCGATGGTGTCGGAAATGTTTTTCGTTGATCAGAGCAAACACAGCTTGTCTACCTGAATAGATTAGACTTCTTTGGTTTTAAGCAGTTGATGCCAAACAGGCTTGGGAGAGATAGAAACAAGGTACCTCTAAGTCATCGTTTGGACAGAAACTTCTTGATTGTCTCATGCAGGTACTTCCATGGAATAAATGATTTTTAGCCATTTTCTCCATGTGTATGCCACCCTTCCAAGGGTCCACATCCAGGGAGAGAAAGAATGTTCCATTGGCTGAACTTGTATCATGTGGCTGCCCTTCACCCAAGGCAGCAAGAGGAAGGGTCCCGGTAGAGAGCAGCTCCGAACTCAGCTCTTTGAAAATACAGTTTTATCAAGATTTTTGTTATACAAAAAGACTTGATTCTTCATACAAAAAATGAAGGGTCTTCAGGAAAGAGTAATAGAGACTGCATAGCCTGTAAGTACAATTTTTCTCCATAAGAAGAACTAAATTTTCTCCAGAGATAGGACAAAATATGATCATTGACAGTATCACATTCCTCTTATTATGTGATAATGATTCTGTTTCTCCCAAAATATAACTTTTTTATTATTCTAAAGCAGTTCTTGCCTTCTTGAGTCCTCTTTCATCACAAAGGGCCTCTTTGTAATCCTTTTATTATCATCTCAGAGCTCCTATAAAATTTCTCAGCTCCCATTCCTTTGATGTTCTCATGGGAAGAGAACATAGGACAAGGATGAGGTTGCTGGTGACTTCCTTGTCCCCTGAGTGAAGTGATGTCCTGCTTGAGGATTGAGCTGTTCATGTTTACAGGGTTCTTTTATTTCTTATAGGGATTTATTTCTCAGCCATCTCAAAGATTTTCTCTCCTGTGAATTCCATTAGCTCTCTATCTATACCAGAGGTCTTTCACACTTATTTTCAGATAACTTTTTTTTATTATTTTATTTTATTAATCATTTTCAGATAACTTTATTACAAAACTGTTAATATTTAGAACTAAAGTCTGGTGAACAAGGGCATCCAAAAAATGATCAGCCTTCCTTGAGAACACACATTGTAAAATTTAACATAAAGAATGAGCATATAATTTATTGTACAAATCAGAACACTTTTGAAAGTAGAAGAAAAGACTCATTAAGAAAATGCCATAAAGGCTAAGTTAACCAGTTTGGTGAGAATATTTCAGACTGTATATGGAACCAGCATATTGTACCCCATGATTGCATTATTGTACACAGCTCTGATTTCATAAACAAATTGTGTCATTCATAAAATCATAAGCTCACTCAATTTCTCCTGCACATTGGACCTTGCAAGATCTGCTTTTATTTCATCTCTCTTTTTAGTTGCCTTTTCAGCCTTTTGTTCCTATTCACTTTTATATAAAGAACAAACTTAGAGAATGATGTGGAGGAGGATATTTGAGTTTGAGGGCTCAAACCCCTTGCTTTAGCTTCCAACTGGCTTGTCTATTAAAATAACCGAGGTGGGGGGAGGGGTGGCAGCAGAGGGAAATCTTATCATAGCACCCAAAACTTATATTAAGAATTAAGCAGAGGGTGGTGCCTATGGCTCAAAGGAGTAGGGAGCTGGCCTCATATACTGGAGGTGGCGGGTTCAAACCCAGCCCCGGGCAAAACAAAAACAAAAAACTGCAAAAAGAAAAAAAAAAAAAAGAATAAAGCAGATGTGGGGTTCAAAATAGGAGTTTTTGTAGACAGTAATACTGACAACAGGATTAAGGAATAGCATTGCCTATTTCTTTTCTACTTGCTATTTGCTTTCCACCTCCTAGATCTTGCTTAGATATATATATTTCAAGCATGTTATTTTTCAGTTTTCTCCCTTCACCCTGCCCTTTCACATCTTTAGTTTGCCATCATTTTAATGCTCTGCCTCCATGGTGTTGAAGGGACAGGTGCATTGAAATAAAAATCAAAAGACAGATATTTAACTATGTGAATTTGAATAAACCATTTAACCTCACTAGCCTCAATTTCTTCATTTGTTGGATTTGTTAAAAGAGATGACAGCAAGTATTTAGCCTACCTAGCTGTGTAAAAGAACAATGCATTGCAAAAAAAAAATCATAATAATAGTATGGCTCATATGATGATCATATCATATATCATAATAACTAGTGTTTGTTAGACATTTATTGTGTTCTAGGTAGAGCTGATAATTAGTCATTTGTTAAAGTATGAAACTTTTGCACTGATTGGTAAATAGTACACTAACCCATTTGGCTATCCTGGTCCCTTCCCCAGGATTCTGGGCCTCCTTTCTAGTCCAATGTTGCGTGACTGGAGACACGAGGGGCTATAGCTTTGCCTCAGGTATAGATCCGCACTATAATGTTAAGAAGGGCACAAGAAGCAGGCTACAAGCTCTGTTGTGGCATGTAGCAAATTAACTTTATTTCTGACTACTTTATATACTTTTGTAGTCATGTGCACATTTAAATCTGTGATTTACAATATTCATTATTTAACTTTAAACTTAAGTGGCAGATATCCTGTCCCAGAAAACAGCACAATACTCTTTTACTTTTAGGTCTTAAAAAATCTACATAAAAATAAGAGAGACAGAGCTATAGGAGAGCTATTTCCTCATGTACTCAACAAGCTAACCTTAAATGGGTCTTTGACTTTGTTTCTTCACAGTGCTAAGATCTTTAGGCATTTGACAAAATGTAAAGACATTTTGTCAACCTCTGGACCAAGCCTCCAGGCAAGAACCTAGGAGACAATGGCTGCAAAAACTTCAAAGTATGTGTTCCCAGATAATCAGAAAACAGTCTTTGTGTTTGCCTCAAGGTTGCCCAAATCTATTGCTTTTTCTGTGACGGCAAAAGCCAGTTTAACCCAGGAGTGGCTTACTTGAATGAGACGTACATGAGACATACATATCGGGATTTCTAACCCCACACAAGCTGTCACCCAGGTAGAGTGCTGGGGCATCCCTCTACCTCCAGCTCCTGGGCTCAAGTGATTCTCCAGCCTCAGCTTCCCAAGTAGCTGGGACCACAGGCACCTGCCACAACCACCCGGCTATTTTTTGGTTGCAGCTGTCATTATTGTTTGGTGGGCCTGGGCTGGATTCCAACCCACCAGCTCAGGTGTATGTGGCTGGTGCCTTAGCCGCTTGAGCCACAGGTGCTGAGTCTTTTTTTTTTTTTTTTTTTGAGACTGAGTCTCATTATGTTGCCCTTGATAGAGTACCATCGTGTCATAGCTTACAGCAACCTCAAACTCTTCAGCTCAAGCGATTCTCTTGCCTCAGCCTCCCAAGTAGCTGGTATTATAGGTGGCTGCCACAATGCCCAGCTATTTTGTGGTTGTAGTTGTCATTGTTGTTTAGCAGCCTGGTGCCGGGTTTGAACCTGCTATGACTGGTACAGGTGGCTGGCGTGTTTTCCTCCCGGCACCTAGCCATGGAGCACGGGTGCTGAGCCGCCATTATCACATTAATCTCCTGGTTCTCCTCTACTCAAAACCAAAATGAAACAAAAAACAAAAAGTATTTGTTGGGTGGCGTCTGTGGCTCAAAGGAGTAGGGCGCCAGCCCCATATGCCAGAGATAGCAGGTTCAAACCCAGCCGTGGCCAAAACCAAAAACTGCAAAAAAAAAAAAAAAAAAGTATTTGTTATTCCTTGTTATATACCAAGTTAAGTGGCTGGGCACGGTGGCTCACACCTGTAATCCTAGCACTCTGGGAGGCCAAGGTGGGAGGATTGCTTGAGGTCAGGAGTTGGAGAGCAGCCTGAGCAACAGGGAGACCACATCCCTACTAAAAATAGAAAAAACTAGCTGGATGTGGTAGCCTGTGCCTGTAGTCACAGTTACTCAGACAGACTGAGTTAAGAGATTGCTTGAGCCCTTGAGTTTGAGGTTGCTGTGAGCTATGATGCCATGATATCATAACCTGGGCACCAGAGTGAGACTCTCAAAAAGAAAAAAAGTGGGCAGTGCCTATGGCTCAAAGGAGTAGGGCACTGGCCCCATATGCCGGAGGTGGCAGGTTCAAACCCAGCCCCAGCCAAAAACTGCAAAAAAAAAAAAGAAAAAGAAAAAAAGAAGGGCAGTGTGGCTCAGTGTACTCAAGAAGCCAAGGCGCTAGCCACATACACCAGAGCTGGCGGGTTTGAATTCAGCCTGGGCCTGCCAAACAACAATGACGACTACAACCAAAAAATAGCTGGGCATTGTGGCGGGCGCCTATAGTCCCAGCTACTTGGGAGGCTGAGGCAAGAGAATCACTTAAGCCCAGGAGTTGGAGGTTGCTGTGAGCTGTGATGCCACCGCATTCTACTCAGTGCGACAGCTTGAGGCTCTGTCTCAAAAAAAAAGAAGTGCAGTGTGAAGAGGCGGCAAGAGTGAACTCACCACCACCACCACCACTCACCCCACCTCCGCTGGCTGACCACAGCCCGTGTCACTGCATCCCACCTGTCCCTCTGCCACCATTGCTGCCATGACCAAGAGAAAGGCTGAAGGGGATGCTGAAGGAGAGAGAAAGCTAAGGTAAAAGACGAACCACAGAGAAGACCTGCAAGGTTGTCTGTTAAACTGCCCTTCAAAGCCAGAGCCCAATCCTAAAAAGGACCCTGCAAAGATGGGAGAGAAGGTGCCCAAATAGAAAAGGAGAAAGCTGACGCTGGCAAAGCGGGGAATAACCCTGCTGAAAATGGAGATGCCAACACCGACCAGGCACAGAAAGCTGAAGGAGATGCCAAGTGAAGTGTGTGTGTCTGGGATAACTTGGGACTTTCTGGTGGCTGTACAGTTTGGTTTTTTTTTTTTTTGCAGTTTTTGGCCGGGGCTGGGTTTGAACCCACCACCTCCAGTATATGGGGCTGGTGGCCTACTCCTTTGAGCCATAGGTGCCGCCCTGGTGGCTGTACAGTTTGAAATACTACTTTTTATCAAGTTTTATAAAAATGCAGAATTTTGTTTTCCTTTTTTTTTTTTGAGATAGCGTTTTGCTATGTTGCCCTCGGTAGAGTGCCGTGACCCGTCACAGCTCACCACAACTTCAAACTCCTGGGTTCACGTGATTCTCTTGCCTTAGCTTTCCAAGTAGCTGGGACTACAGGCGCCCGCCACAACACCTGGCTATTTTTTGGTTGAAGTTGTCATTCGGCAAGTGTGGGCTGGGTTCTAACCTGCCAACCCCAGTGTATGTGGCTGGCGCCCTAGACACTGAGCAATAGAGCGGAGCCCCATGCACAGCTTTTTGAGTGGCTAGTTTTTCAACTCCTTGGGTAAGTATCAAGGAGCACTACTGCTAGATTGTATGGTTAAGGGTATGTTTAATTTTGTAAGTAATCACCAAAGAGCTGTACCATTATTGCATTTCCACCAGCAGTGGATGAGGATTTCTGTTGTTCTGAATCCTCACCAGCATTTGGTGCTGTTAGTGCTCTGGATTTTGACCATTCTAATTGGTGTATGGTGGCAACAAATTGTTTTAATTTGCTTTTGTTGCAGAGCATTTTTTTTCATATGCTTATTTGACATCTCTGTATCTTTTTTTTTTTTTTTTAGACCAAGTCTCAAGCTGTCACCCTAGGTAGAGTGCCATGATGTCATGATAGCTCACAGCAATTTCCAACTCTTGGGCTCAAGCAATCTTCCTGCCTCAGTTTTTCTATTTTTCAGTAGAGTGCTAACATTACAGGCATGAGCTACCATGCCCAGCCCTACATCCTTTATTAGATCTTGGGTTTTTTTTTTTTTTGAGACAGAGCCTCAAGCTGTCACCCTGGATAGATCATCACAGCTCATAGCAACCTCCAATTCCTGGGCTCAAGCGAGTCTCCTGCCTCTGTCTCCCAAGTAGCTGGGACTATAGGCGCCTAACACAACGCCCGGCCAGTTTTTGGTTGCAGCCGTCATTGTTGTTTGGCGGGCCCGGGCTGGATTCAAACCTGCCAGCTCAGGTGTACGTGGCCGGCGCCTTAGCCTGTTGAGCCACAGGCGCCGAGCCGGTTTTTTTTTTTTTGAACGTCTCCCTCTGTCACCCAGGCTAGAGTACAACGGAAGGGTCATAGCTCACAGCAACCGCAAACTCTTGCGCTCGTGATCCTCCTGCCTCCTCTTGAGTAGCCGGACTACAGGTGTGCATCACTGTGTCCATCTAGTTTTTGAATTTTTAGTCCAGACGGAGGTCTTGCTCATCTCCAAATCCTGAGCTCAGGCCAGGTGTGGTGGCTCATGCCTGCAATCCTAGCACTCTGGGAGGCCAAAGAGAGTGGATTGCCTGAGTTCACAGGTTGGAGACCAGCCTGAGCCAGAGCAAGACCTTGTCTCTAAAAATAGCCATTGTGGTAGACACCTGTAGTCCCAGATACTTGGAAGGCTGAGGCAAGAGAATCCCTGAATCCCAAGAGTCTAAGGTTGCTGTGAGGTATGTCACCACTGCACTCTACCAAACGTGACAAAGTGAGACTCTGTCTCAAAAAATAAAATAAAATAAAAAACAAATAAAAAGCCAGGCACAGTGGCTCATGCCAATAATCCCAGCCCTGGACAGGCCGAGGCAGGTGGATTGCCTGAGCTCCCAGGTTCAAGACCAGCCTGAGCCAGAGCAAGACCTCTCTAAAAATAGCCGGGAGTTGTGGCAGACATCTGTATTCTCAACTACTTGGGAGGCTGAGGCAAGGGAATCGCTTGAGCTCGAGTTAGAGGTTACTGTGAGCCATGACGCCACATCACTCTACCAAAGGCAACAAAGCAAGTCTCTGGCTACTCAAGAGGAGACTGAGGCAGAAGAATCACTGAACCCGAGAGTTTGAGATTGCTGTGAGCTATGAGCTATGACCCCTCCATTGAACTCTGACAGAGTGAGACTCTATCTCAAAAAAAACAAATCCTGAGCTAAAGGGATCTTTCCACTTTGGCCTCTTAAGAGAGCTAGCATTGGGCGGCGCCTGTGGCTCAGCAAGTAGGGTGCCCACCCCATGTACCAAAGGTGGCGGGTTCAAACCTGGCCTCAGCTGAACTGCAAAACAAAAAAATAACCGGGCATTGTGACAGGCGCCTGTAGTCCCAGCTACTCGGGAGTCTGAGGCAAGAGAATCGCCTAAGCCCAGGAGCTGGCGTTGCTGTGAGCTGTGTGATGCCATGGCACTCTATTGAGGGTGATAAAGTGAGACTCCGTAGAGTCTCTACAAAAAAAAAAAAAAAGAGAGAGAGCTAGTATTATAGGCACAAGTCACCACTCGTGTATCATACTGTATCCTTTGGAAATACTATGTTTCTCCCAGTCTGTGACTTGTCTTGAAATGCTATTTGCAAAGTTGAAGTTTTAAAAATTTTGAGACATTCTCACTATTGACTAGGCCAGCAGTCAGTGGCACGACCACAACTCACTGGAGCCTTCAACTCTTGGCCACCTCAAAGGATCCTCCCACTATCTTGCCTTCATAGTGCTTCATAGATCACAGGTGTAAGCCCATGTTTTTAATTTTTATCAACATTATCAATTCTTTCTTTCATGGCTTGTGCTTTTGGTGGTATGTCTAAAAAGTCATAGCCAAACCCAAGGTCACAAAGATTTTCTTGTTATTTTCTAGTTTTTATAACTGCGCATTTCACATTTAGGTCTGTGGTCCATTTTTAGTTAATTTTTGTGAAGAGTAAGTAAGGTCCGTGTCTAGATTCATTTGCTTGCATGTGCGTGTTCAATTGTTCCAGCATTTTTTTTTTTTTTTGTAGTTAATCAAATTTAGCCGTGGGAGGTTATATACCAACTTTAGTGACACTAACGAGTTCTGGCAACTCACTCTGGTCAACTCAGTGGACCAGCACCATGTTTTGAAAGGTTACCTTTCCTCTATTGTGTTACCTTTGCTCTTTTATCAAAGAGCAGTTGCCTATATTTATGTGTCTATCTCTGGCCTCCCTATTCTATTCCATTGACCTATTTGTTTATTCTTTCACTAATACTACATTGTCTTGGTTACTGTAGCTTTACAGGAAGTCTTGAAGTTGCATAATGTCAGTCTTCCAACTTGTTCTTCTTCAATATTGTGTTGGTTATTCTGGGTCTTTTGCCTCTCCTTATAAAATTTAGAATCAGTTTCAGAGTATCTAAAATATTACATGCTGGGACTGTGATTTTTTTTTTTTTGGTAGAGACACAAGTCTCACTTTATTGCCCTTGGTAGAGTGCTGTTGGTGTCACACAGCTCACAGCAACATCCTACTCCTGGGTTTAGGCGATTCTCTTGCCTCAGCCTCCCGAGTAGCTGGGACTACAGGCGCCTGCCAAAACACCTGGCTATTTTTTTGTTTTGCAGTTTGGCTGAGGCTGGGTTTGAACCCGCCACCTTCTGCATATGGGGCTGGTGCCCTACTCGCTGGTGAGCCACAGGCACCACCCACATGCTGGGACTTTGAATAAGATTGCACTGAACTTACAGATCAAGCTGGGAAGAACTGACATTTTGACAATACTCAGGCTTCCTATCCATTAACATGTAATTTTTCTTTCATCAGGTCTGTAGTTTACCTCATATAGATCTTATACATATTTTATTAGCATTATACTAAGTATTTCACTTTTCGGGGATGCTAATGTAAATGGTATTGTTTTTAATTTCAAATTCCATTTGTTAATTGCTGGTATATAAAAGATCTCACTATGTTGCCCTCAATAGTGTGGTGGTGTCACAGCTCACAGCAACCTCAAATTCTTGGCTTAAGCAATTCTCTTGCCTCAGCCTCCCAAGTAGCTGGGCCTACAGGTGCCCAAACAATGCCTGACTTTTTTTTTTGTAGAGACAGAGTTTCACTTTATCGGTCACAGTAGAGTGCCGTGGTGTCACACAGCTCACAGCAATCTCCAACTCCTAGGCTTAGGCGATTTTCTTGACTCAGCCTCCCAAGTAGCTGGAACTACAGGCGCCTATCACAACAC
Organism: Arctocebus calabarensis; assembly: GCA_963573935.1. Classification (NCBI taxonomy): domain Eukaryota; kingdom Metazoa; phylum Chordata; class Mammalia; order Primates; family Lorisidae; genus Arctocebus; species Arctocebus calabarensis. Next base: position 1,109 of record CAUYON010014812.1, on the reverse strand, counting down.
CCGGCTATTTTTCTGTTTTGCATTTCGGCTGAGGCCAGGTTTGAACCTGCCACCTTCAGTATATGGGGCCAGCACCCTGCTTGATGAGCCATAGGCGCCGCCCCTGCCTGGCTATTTTCTTTGTGTTGCAGTTGTTGTTTTAGCAGGCCCAGGGCCAGGTTTGAACCTGCCACCCTCACTGCATGTGGCTGGTGCCCTGCTGATTGAGCCATGGGCGCTGCCCAGTAATTGATTTTGTATATTTATATCCTGCAATCTTGGTGTAGTCACTTATTAGTTCTAGCCAAAGAACTTTTTTTTTTTTTTGTAGAGACTGAGTTTTAGCTTATTGCCCTTGGTAGAGTGCTGCGGCATCACAGTTCACAGCAATCTCCAACTCCTGGGCTTAGGCGACTCTCCTGCCTCAGCTTCCCAAGTAGCTGGGACCATAGGTGCCCACCACAACACCTGGCTATTTTTTTGTTGCAGTTTGGCCAGGGTACATGGGGTTGGCACCCTACCCATTAAGCCACAGGTACTGCCCACCAAAGAACTTTTAAAACTCTTTCCAAACCTCTGCAGAGAAATAATCATTAACTGACTGAAGATATTAAAAATTATGAAAGCATTTAACAATTTCACAAAGTATTTTAAGTGATAACAGCATCCCAAGGTAAGAACTATCCTGAGAATAACATTCATTTGAAAGGATACATCTGTCCTTATCTTCTTATTTACAAAAGAGGCAGTACAACCTCAGGTGCTCAGTTTGGAGTCTAGTCAAACAGACACAGGTTCAAATTAGGCTCCACAACTTAGTAGGCATAACCTTGGGGAAATTATTTATTCTAAGCCTTAGACTGTTCACTTCTAAAATCTCCTTTTAGGGTTCGGGCTTGTAGCTCAGTGAGTAGGGCGCCAGCCACATACACTGAGGCTGGTGGGTCTGAGCCCGGCTCAGGCCTTTTTTTTTTTTTTTGGGGGACCGAGCCTCAAGCTGTCACCCTGGATAGAGTGCTGTGGCTTCACAGCTCACAGCAACCTCCAAATCCTAGGCTCGAGCGAGTCTCCTGCCTCCACCTCCCAAGTAGCTGGGACTACAGGCACCTGCCACAACGCCCGGCCATTTT
>CAUYON010014811.1:0-49527 GCA_963573935.1 Arctocebus calabarensis | reverse complement strand
GTCATGAGAGATGACCTATGTCCAGACAATGCCAGGAAGACAAGTGTCTGAAAACTAGCATGAGCTTCCACTGAAGTAACCCCCCTTTTTCTATCACCCAAAAAGGTTCCAGGAAGCCCCAAAGCCATGGAAAACACCTGGCCCTGCCCCAACAGCCTGCATCCTGGTTGTCAGCCTCTCCCATCCTCCGCCCCCTTGCGGTTTGGCCCAGGCAACAAGCCCCACCAATCCTGAGCTCCACCGCTTGCGGTTTTGCCCCGGCAACTAGCCCAACCAATCTATATGCCCCACAACCCCTCACACCATAACCCCTTTACCCTTTACTACCCCCTGTTCTTGTGGTTTTAAAGTTTAAAAACCAGCCTGTAACAGCCAAACGGGGTCCTTCCCCCGAGCGGCTGAGGGACCCTGACGCGTCAGCAATAAACCACCTCTTGCTTTTGCATTGACTCGAGAGTTGGTGACTGTTTTCTTGGGGGTGCCCATCCTAGCTGGAACTCAATTTGGGTCCAACACCACCAGCTTCTGAACCTTGCTCTTGGACACTCTGATGTCCAGAACTGCAGGAAGTAAATGCTTGTTGTTTAAACCACACAGTCTGTGTGTTTCATTGTAGCAACTTCAACTAAGACTCATGAAGTGGCACAAAGTTAAAATGAAAATACAGCTGATGTTGGGGGTTGAAGTTGACCATCGCCATGAGAACATAAGTCTGTGGTACACTAGTATGAGTCTGACATGGCATCATCCCAAAGTAATCACCATTTCAATTTCATACCCACATTTTTGAAGTTAGACATTTTAGTTCAACAACGATAATTCCACAGCACTGTCAGCTACAGAACTGCCCCTGATGGCATTCTCTTCACATATCCAGCACCAAAGGAGAGTCAATTCCAACTGAGTCATTTATTGATATTATGAGCCCTTTGGTACACAGCTGAATATAATTCAGGATTTTCAGAAACATATTTTTTTAAGAAGAAACTTTGTGCTGAGGATTTACTGCTTAATAAGAAGTACTTTACTAAAAACAATTTAATACCCATGGCAATAATTTAAAATTTATTTCATAAACTCAAAATTATATAAAAAAATTCTTCTAATGACTTTCAATTTTGCTTTTAAGAGAAGACTGATTAAGAGAAAAAATATGTTCCTTTTTTCTCTACTGTTACCTCCTTTTCTTTATAAAGTATATATTCTTTGGTGCTGCTGCTTGGTGTTCCTGGAGGCTGACTTACTGTGGATACTCTAAATAATTTTGGAATTTTTTCTCATTGGGAAAATTTGATGTGTCACGGTTGATTTCTTCTTAACTCATCCTCATACAATGTGAAATATCATCTGAAAGAAGCTTCCCTTTAAATATTTATCTCTAGATAAGTAAAATTCAATATACTTGTTAAAGGTTATTTGGTTTCTTAGCTATAAATTCTAATATACTGAATGTTTTTAAGAGATTAGAATTATTCTTTACTAAAAATTTATTTTTCAACTTTGTATTGTTAATTTAAATATTTTGTGTAAACATTTTAAATGGGCAAGTTAAAATAGTCTTACTAAAGGAATGCTCTAAACTTCCTCTTAATAGATTATTTTAATCTATTCTCGTATTCAACTACAATGTATATAAATTATGCATACATACAATTGATAGTTTTCACACACATTATTACAAACACATTTTCACCTAGCAATAATAAATACATATTTATATTTCTAGTCCTTGATTTAGTTTTTGTACATAAAGCACATAGACTTTTTTCCCCTGGAGATTACAACTGCATTTAATAGTCAATATTCAGATATTAATAATAAATCAGAATGATAAGCCTTGCCTAAATGACTGATGTTTTCACCCTGTTTGGAGCAGAAGGAAACCCCGAGGCTCAGGGCCATCAGTCCTGAGAGCCACATTCAGAGACTCCAGAATGAAAAGTCAATGTCTCTGTTTGGTGTCCTTCATAGCCAGTGAGGACAGGCAGATCTTGGCGGAACACTGAGGCTGACAGTGGACATTGATGCTTCCACACTTTTAAATATTTTAAATAAGTGTAAGGTACTTTTTCAAATTAATTCTGAAAATGTATATACCATATAGCTTTTGCTTTTAACCACAAATTAAAACAAATCTTACAGGGGCAGCGCCTGTGGCTCAGTGAATAGGGTGCCAGCCCCAGGATGGTGGGTTCAAACCCGGCCCCAGCCAAACTGCAACAACAAAATAATAGCTGGGTGTTGTGGTGGGCGCCTGTAGTCTCAGCTTCTTGGGAGACTGAGGCAAGAGCATTGCCTAAGCCCAGGAGTTGGAGGTTGCTGTGAGCTGTGTGATACCATGGCACTCTACTGAGGGTGATAAAGTGACAATCAATCTCTACAGAAAAAAAAGATCTTACATTGAAAAAAATAGTAAATTATTGAGTGTACCTGGTGTCTGCCTCCAGACTCTATCAAGAATATCATGCCTAGAGACCTAAATACAAAGAATTATTCCATAAAGATTTTATTTGTAATGATCATTTTTTGTTGTTGTTATTTGTTTGTTTTGCAGTTTTTGGCTGGGGGTGGGTTTGAACCCTCGACCTCTGGCATATGGGGCCGGTGCCCTACTCCTTTGAGCCACAGGCACCACCCTTCATTTGTTGTTTTTTTATGTAGAATCAACACATTAATCTATCCCATTTTTAAGTGCTGTGTTCAGTCCAGAGAACGTCTGGAAAAGTCCCTTGAGTCAAAACTCAGTCCCATACTTGATGGGACTTTCCGGGTGGCAAAGAAATTGAACATTCTTTTTGGTGTTTTGTAAGAAGAAACCACAACCTCAGTCAGCATTCTTAGTTCTACAGACATATTTTATTTTTAGTTGAATCTAAAATGTCTGGTACATGTGTGTGCATAGGGTAACGCTCGTGCACACCTGCTCAGGTACGCCTGTTTGAGCTTCTGGATAGTGGCTGTTCTGAGGCTGACTCTTGAGTTGGCCAGTTGATAAACGTTTTAATAGCATCCCTGCTTATGCATATAAACAGGCATACAAAAAATGAATTGCTTTCGGGAAGTTTCTGAAAAATGCAAATAAAGCTTTTTGTTGGCAGTCGTAGACACAACAATTTGCTATAAAAATAAAACATATTTTAGCAACTGATGTAGAATTCATTGTGTAAAATGACTCAGAATTAGACGCCCCATTCCACATTTCCTTGAAAGCAAAATACGGTGGAAAAGGAAAGGAGAAAGGGATGAAGATGTACGAGTGTGGGTCACACTTTTCAGACCACCTTTGGGTTCTGGGCTTTTTGTTCTGTTTTATGTTTTTCTCTGTTCCACTTTAGTGTTTTGGGCAGTGTGTGAGGCTCTCTGCAGAGCCCCGTACTGAGCTCTAAACCCATCCGTGGAGTGGGGCACAGGCACATGGCCGTACGTGGGCATTGGGAGGAACAGTGAGACGCAGATGCTCGGTGGAACCGATTGTGTCCAAAACCTGTTTCTCTTTTTGAAATGAATTGTTTCATGTATTAAATTCAAATAGAAAAAAAAAATTCTCTTATTCCCACATGTTCATTTCCTAAGGTGGCCATGACAAATCACTGCACACCGAGTGCCTCAAAGCCGCAGAAATGTTACTCCCACACAGTTATGGAGGACACAAGTCCCACATCCAGATTTCAGCAGCACTGGTTCCTTCCTGAGGGCTCAGGGATGGAGTCTGCCAGGTCCCCTCTCTTAGCTTCTGGTGGTTTTGTCGAGAACGTTTGGCATTCTCTGGCCTGTAGAAGCATCAGGACAACCTTTGCCTCTGTCCTCTGTGCTTCTGCCATTGTCTCTTCTTAGAGGCCATCGTTTGTCATGGAGTAGAGGCCATACCCCGCCATTCGTCCTCATCTTAACTTGATCATGTCCGCAACCAACGAGTTCTAAATAAGGTCCCATTTCCAGGTGCAAGGAGTGAGCATTTCAGCATATCTTTGGAGGGACTTGATTCAACCCCCTTCATTCTTAGAGCCAATGACATTATGCACACTTTAAACATATGTGTCACTGGATGTGCACATCGGGTGAAAATCAGCATTAAAACTAGAGCATGGCAGGCAAGATCTTCTAGGTCAGAGCTGACCACTGCCAGCCATGGACTGGACACACACCTGTTCCTGAGGACACTCCAGAGCAGAAGCGATGCAACTCCTTCAAAGACATCACCATTCTTTGTGCAGCAAGCAGACAAACTAAAGTCACCTTGCTTTGTTTTTATATTTCTACTTCAGGATTTGTTAGATTAGCTCCTTGTTTGGGTACTGCTGATAAGAACATGACAAATAGCCTGAAGTATTTCAATAACCTGCTGTAGTCTGGAGGTATCTGCACAGGGAATTATGAATGAATCATTTGTGATACCTCTTAACATGTGAAAACAATGATATTGAAGAATCAATTTCCCTTTGTTTGAGGAGGACACAGGAGAGCAAGGAGCACCTTTCCTCAGATAAATTAGTCGTTGAACTTGTTCAGAATCAACCTGTACAGCAGTTTGGAAATCCTTTGTCCAAGGCAGCATTGAATGTCAGAGGAAAATTGCTTTATTTAACAAATTGTTCCTTAGGTGCATCTCTGGTGAAAGCAGTCTTTTTTCTTATCTTTTCCTTTTAGGATCTGTATTTTTTTTTTTTACTAAATTTTGCAAAGATAACTATCCCAAACACTTTAAAACAGAGATCTCACATTTTCGCAATGGCATTAATATTTTAGGCTAGTAATTTCCTTTCAGAAAAATAATGATCGTGCAGGAAATTAATATCCCTTAAGACAAGAATAGTAACTGGCACTTTCAACAAATCTTCTGTAGCTTTTTTGTTAGTATCTCGACTTCCATTGCCAACTATTTCTTCTCTGTGTAGCCTCAGATCAGATCCCTGACAGAGGAAATGCAGAGGTTCAGTGCATCCTTGAACCTAGAAGTCACAGGTTGCATACAGGCCAGCAAAGAAGGAATCACCAGGCAGTGACGGTGACAATCCAAGCCACAGGCATGGGTGCATGTAGCCGGTGTGGTCATCTCTGGCTTTCACTCTCAACAGAACTATGAAGACGCCTTGACAGACACATCTAGAGTTTGTTTTTAGAGGATATTTTAGAAGATTTATTCAACACATAAATCTCTATGGTGGAATATAGATCCTTACCTGTGGTCTTCACGCAGAGCGCACCTGCTGAGCCCCCTGGGAATGTTAAGTGTCGCCATCCATGTGTGGTGACAAGGTGGGCATGGGACATCACAAATACATTTCACGTGGTACATAAGATAATCCCAGTGACAGAATCATCCCAACTGGCTGGATGTTTTCCCTTCTTAGAGTGTGATAAGAAAGGTCAGGTTCTTAATAAATTCAGGAGAAAATAGTAGAACAAGGCAGAACGCATTTGTTTATGAGAAAAGGCGAATAATTAGACCTTAAGTGTTAGAGACACAGGCGGTCTGACTGTAACAGCAGAGTGGCTACAGTGTAACGGGGGATGGTCCTCCGTGTAGGGCCTCGTCTTTCAAAGGGACTCTAACACGGGCAGGAAGAGAGTGAAGAGTGATGGTGATTGTGTTAGCGTGATCCTGTTCGCCCTCAGAAACGGGAAAGCAGTTTCTCAGGTTCCCTCCCATCCAAGAGAGAGGCAGGAAGACGTGACCCCTGCATGCGCACAGCCTAACTCTGACATGAGAGAGCTTTAAGAAGTGAAGTAGGCTGGCACGGTGGCTCATGACTATAATCCCAGTACTCCGGGAGGCCGAGGTGGGAGGATTCCTTGAGCTCAGGAGTTCATGACCAGTCTGAACAAGAGCAAGACCCCGTCTCTACTAAAAATAGAAAAATTAGCCAGGCGTTGTGCCGGGCACTTTAGTCCCAGCTACTCAGGAGGCTGAGGCAAGAGGATTATTCAAGCCCAAGAGTTTGAGGTTGATATGAGGTATAATACCTTGGTACTCTACCCAGGGTGACCGAGGGAGACTCTGTCAAAAAAAAGAAAGAGAGAAAGAGAGAAAGAAGGAAGGAAGGAAAAAAGGAAGGAGGGAGGGAGGAAGGAAGAAAGAAAGAAAGAGAAAGAAAGAAAGAAACAAGAGTAGTCCAATGCTTACTCTTCCTCCCAGGAGGTGGAGACTTGCAGCCGCTCCTCCCCCCCACCGGTCATTTCCTGGGAGCATCAGGTCAGAGGGTGAACAGGAAGGGGGTGCTCCTGGGCCTACCCCTGAGGCCGCACCTGTACAGCTAAGGAAGGGGGGAGCCAGCTGCTGGGGCTGCCTGATGACCCCCTTCAGCCTGGAAGCAAATATGCCTTGGAGGCTGCTCTCCGTCTGATGGAGAGGGTGGGGTTGAAGGGTGAACCCATGTATGTGCCGAGCCCTGATTCCTCTCTCTTTTCTGCTCTGAATACTGCCCCTGCACCTGCCTGGGACCCTGAGTCTCAGGGTGGATGGGCCCTGGGGAGGGCAGCGGAGGGGAAAAAAGATGCCATTTTCCACAAGTTTTCTTTTCAAACAAGAGAAAACCTCATGATCACTCTCAGAGAGACCAGGCTTCCCCTGGAATTAAACCTAAGGAAGAAATTTTTATATAGATTCAAGAACGTTGACACCACATTATGGTGAGCTCACCCCAGAGGGGGCTGAGCTCCACAGGGCTGGGACGAATCAACAGCACGCTCTGCCCTGCGCTGAACACAAGCTGCGCTGTCCCCAACACCACGTTCCTAACAGAAACGTCGCAGTGTGTGACATTAGAATCTCCGGCCTTCTTCCCCTCACAGTCACACACAGAGCACCTGTACTGCCGTGTGGTTATTAAGACGAGGAAAATTGCTCACAATAAATTAACAGGAATGATTCAGCATGCAACTAAGTTTATGCCAATAGCTATTGGAACAGGAAGATATTGATTAGTTCCCTGGCTATGTACAGTAAAACCACAGTAATAAGTTCACAGATGGAAAAGAAAACCGCTCTTTAGGCAGAACTATTAGGAAACTTTGAATAACCTCATTTTTCTTAACATGTTAGTGGAAAGCTGGTTGTCTGATGTTTATCTGGTTGCTCACATCAAAGCAGAAGGGATGGGTAAGATGTCAGTCATTTCATTTTGTAAAAGTTAATATATGTCACTAACAGGTGGGTCTGTGGACGAGGAAATGCAGCCAGTGGAATGAGAACGTGAAAGGCTGATGACTTATATTTGCCTTAGATCTAATTCTGATGAAAAGGGGTAAAGAAATAGAAATCATTGTCTAGCAAGTGTCCTCAAACTATGGCCCGTGGGCCACATGCATTGGTGTGAATTGTATTTGTTCCCATTTTGTTTTTTACTTCAAAATAAGATATGTGCAGTGTCATAGGAATTTGTTCATAGTTTTTTTTTAAACTATAGTCTGGCCCTCCAATGGTCTGAGGGACAGTGAATTGGCCCCCTGTTTAAAAAGTTTGAGGACGCCTGCATCCTCAGGAAATGTATGTTTATTTTAAGCCTGTAATTGGAGAAGTCAAACCTATTTTGTTACCCTCAGGGACATTTCTACATCATTGCCCAATACCAATGAATGAAGAAACACATGTTCCAGTGAGAATAGGCCAGTACTTTGCGTAAATGCATCTTCAGGAAGATAACCATATACGCATAATTTTCTAATGTCTGTGTCTTAATCTGGTCACTTTTTGGTGAGTTTCCGTTTTCACCCCATATGGCACAGTGTTCAGGCTGAATTCTGAGGGGGACTCAGGCTGTCCTTGGTCACCTCTGGGGGACACAGGGAGGACTGTGCTGGACTCCCCAGCTGGTACAGTCCTTAGAAACGCCTGCTCCCTCAGTGAGATGGGTCCAGAGCAGAGTTCTCGAGAGCTATTTATAATCCTGCAGGAATTCTTTGTTGTCAGCATCCCCAAGGTTTATATAAATGGCTGTTAGGAAAAACTGAGGGCTCAGGGGAAAAGTGCACGCCGTATTGGGAGAGTTTTGCATGTATTCCAGAAGAGTGGGGAGGAGGGGAGAGACAGGCTCATACTTTTTGAAAATTTCACAGGCATAAGGCTTCCATTAAAGTTAAAAAACATCTTGAGTGTAACTAATATTCCAAAGTCAGGCACATCACATACATTGCCCTGAGGCGCCCACACCCCAAACCTGGGAACGTGAAAACATAAACATCACTGGAAGAAATTTTGCTTAATCTGAGGTTTAAAAATTTTTTTCACTCACTTACTCTTTTCTGTTTGTGAATTTGCATATAGTTTTAATGATATTTAAATCAAAATGCAATAAAGTCTATTCTATAGTCTAAAGCCAAAGCACACCTTTAATATAGTAATGACTTCATTTAAATTGAAGACAACAGCATCCTATAATACACCATTAAAATTTTATCTGTTAAATTTTATCTGTTCTCAAACTTTCAGAAGTTTCTTAGTAGGATTTTTTTCTAGTATCACTTGGGTTCTCTGGTGACAATATCTTCATTTTTTCTTTAAGTTTTTAGTAATTAAACTCCCTTGGATAGCTCTTTAAAGAAGTCATATTCTTTATACTAAATTCTAGAACTGACTTGAAATACACAATGCTTCCTTGAGTTTTAATGAGTTTAATAATGTTAATATACTACTTAATAATCATTTGCTTCCCTAGAAACTAGTAACAAAACAAATTGTAGATTTGCCCTAGAAAACTAACAGCCATGGAACAGAATCATTGTGATATATGTTGAAATTCCACTTTTTATTATTGCAAAAGTATGTGCTCTGTATCCAGGGCCCACAGGGTCCCACGCCCAGAAGGTCACTGCCTGTGGAGCTCAAAGTGTCTTCTTTTAAGTTTTACTAACTGTACTTTTAAATGAGTGCCTGGCCCCTCCCTGCCCTGGGCTTATGCATCATAGAAACAGACCTTTAATACAATGTACAGCCCCAAAGAGACAATGTTGCTTATTTATCTTCAGCTTGCTCCTGGCCTCCCCTGTCCCGAGCATCTTCTGGAAGAGGCAACACCTGCTTTTCCTGCAGAACCGGCTGAAACCAGAAAGGCCCTTCTGATCAGAAAGTGACCCTCGGAAGGAGAACATGCTTTGCATTTGAAGGCCAGGAAAGTGGGGGACAGAGTGAGATGCCCAGTGGGCTGTGGTTTGAGGAGGAGAACAGAGAGGTCGGGGCAGCTGGAGGCCCGGCCCGAGGCCCACCTGGCTGTTGACATGGTGACTGACCGTCCCCATCCGGACTGGGCAGGCGGTACAGGGTTTTAATTGAGGAAAAGACAATAGAAAATTTATATTTTAAGTAGAATGTTGTGCTTTCAGAAATAATAAAATGTGAAGGGTAATAAATCTAAAGAGGGCGAAATTTCTGACCGGAATTGCCAAGCTGAGGCTGTGGGCAGCTCAGGGAGCCCAGGATGGGAGCCGCAGGAACACGCAGGGGAACAGAGAGAGGTTGAGCAGCCAGCAGAGTCAGAACGGGGGAGATGCAGAGAGGGGACAGAGGGAGAGAAGGATAGGGAGGGGTCGAGGCTGCCCCGGGAGTGGACGTGGGGTTCTGTGGCTTCCTGTGTGAGGGCAGGCGTGTGTGTGCCTGAGAGCGGCCTCTGGAAGGTCTTGTTCCGAAGTCCAGGAAGGAGGAGGACTCCTAGGAGAGGTCCCCTGGCAGAATTAGAAGGGGAAGGAGTCACAGAGGGAGTGCCAAGGAAGGCCCCAACCAAGGGGTGACAGAAAAGCAACTTCCGAGGAGACGGAGGAGATGAAGGGAGGAGGGAGAGCCCAGGAAAGGATGGTGAAGGTGATGGGGCTTGGGAGCAATACCCCAGATGAGGTTCTCAGAGGCTCAGGACGTTGCCCTGGCCATCCCCCGTCCTCTTGTCTCTGTCCAGTTCTCCCCCAAGGCCGCCATAGAAACTAGAACTCCTCCTCCCCAAGGCTGTCATAGAAGCCAGCACCGCTTTTCTTGAAAGCCATAAATAAATCCTAAAAGCAGGTCTCACCGTCTGTGGCCTTCTGCACTGTGTGCTCCAGAGCACCCGGCCCTCTGCACCGTCAGGGAAGGTGGCTTAGATTTTGTGTTGCGAGTCGATTAGAATAAGAACTCCCAGCAGCAGAGCAGGCTCCATGAAGAGTCACTACTGTTCTCAGGACCTTCAGCTCCTGTCACCCTTGGTTCCCAGCTGCCCTGTCCCTGCTGATGCCATAGGGAAGTAAGTAGAGGGCGCATTTTGGGAGTCACAGAGCATCAAATCTTCTCATTCGTGATTAAGTGCTGTGGACATTTATGGTCACGACTGTTCCTTTGCCTGTAATGGTGAAGTGCGTTATACCCTGGGCAGACACTACAGTCTCGAGATTCCAGATTACGATTATTGACATCATCATCATCATCATTAAATTGTCTGGGAATTATTTCGTTAAGAGGCGGTTTAGTACAAATTAACTGCTTTGAATGTCTCCTCTCTAATCTTCCCAATGCTTTTGATCCCTCTTATTATCTTTTAGTTTTCTTCCAACTAATAAAAAAGACCTAATAGAAGCATGCTCATAGAGTCTAAAGACAGATTTATTGTCAGTAATCTGTTCTTAAATATGCCTCTTTCTTACAACTGAATAAGAACCCGTAGTTAGTTTTCTTTCTAAATATCTACCTAATACCTATCCAGATCAAGTAATACTCACCAAGTGTCCTCAATTGTTAACAGATTGAGTATTCAAGGAAGAAAGAAAAGATGCCCTTGATAATCAATAGCCAGGACGTGTCTTTGGGACATGAGATTTGTTGGCACATTAAGTTTCTTTCTAACATAACATGTTCAAGTTGATGGACTATGGTGGTAGCCATTGATTTTAGGTGAGTTAAATATCTTCAGAGATATAGATCCTTCCTCATGAACATTTTCTAACGTACACTTTTAAAGAATTTCTAAGACTCTTTGCAGTTTGTTCACAAAACTCCCCAAATTCTTGGGCTCTAATTTCAGGGCATGTATTGTTGGCTTCCTGACATCCAACCTCCCACTTCCAGTAATAGAGAAATCCCAAATTTCTTTAGGAAAACCGCTCCTCCTTTTCAGTTTGAGTGGAATGGACCCCACAACTCTCTCCATAAGTGGAATCAATGGGATTGAATCAGATGTGTATTGCACTGCCTTACAACCTAATTATTATTTTCAACATTGGGAGGTGAGCCAGCAAGAGTCAAAGAAATATGAGAGAATAGTTGCTGAAACTTGTAGTAAAGGGAAGACCTCCTCTCTTTCTCAGGGCCTGATGGATGTGGGAGTGAGTCAGGACGAGACTTACAAAAACCAGCTCAGGGTGGCTCCTGTGGCTCAGTGAGTAGGGTGCCGGCCCTGGCAGGTTCAAACTCAGCCCTGGCCAAATTGCAATAAAAAAAATAGCCAGGCATTGTGGTGGGCACCTGTGGTCCTTGCTACTCTTAAGAGAATCGCTTAAGCCTAAGAGCTAGAGGTTGCTGTGAGCTGTGACTCGAGAGCACTCTACAGAGGGTGACAAAGTGAGATTCTGTCTCTAAAAAAAATAATAATAAAGCTGGAAGGAAGTAGAAACTTCAGGTCTTGTGATACAGGTTAAGTCCTGGCTCAGGTGCAACTTCAAATGGTTCTCCTTGTATGCTTCTCTGTCACATAAGCCATGATGTTCCCTTTTTCCTTTGGGTTGGGTTGGGCTCATTGTCCCATTCAGCATATTCCTTAATGGTGCACCCCGGCTGGGAGTCACTGGCCATGGTCTAAAAAGAAGCTTCCATGTTTCAAACTTGCAAACAATTTAGCTTGTGATCATTTCCTATTCAGATGTGATGTCATTGGGACTTTCAGTAAATTTCTTAGCCTTCAATGACGACTGAAAACTGGAGAGGTTACAGTGAATCAGGTGCAGAATTAGCTTTTATGGAAGTATTGCGTTCTGGATGGAGGAGCAAAGATGAGAAGCTAAGTCACCCAAGAGAGAAGACATTAGCAGAATTACTGAGCCTGTGGATCACACGCAGCCAGGGAAGCAGACACATCTGCAGGGTATTTCCCCCCCTTAAGAACTAGACATGGATGGAGCTTAGTTGGCACCTGTGTAGTTGGAAGGAACAGCCGGAAGAGGTGTAGGTAGAGTGCGTTTCCCAGAACCAATGCTGAGATTGAGCATGGAGATTCCTGATGTTTTCATTGTAATTATTTGTAAGGGGAAGGCATAAGGCCTCTTGTTGTTGTACTCTGGCCACTAGAAATATAAAGTATAATGAAGAATGCTAAAAATGTAGGGTCACAAAAAACAACCAAACCGTGGAATCAGATGCTTTGGGTTTGATGTGCTGAGTGGATGTTGCACCTGCTGGCTGTGGCCACGTGCAGTTCACGAGATCCAGTAAGCTCCATCTGCTGCCCTGGCAAACAAGGAGAAGGAGGCAGAGCTTCCCCAGGATGGTTGTAATGATAAGTGAGAACTCAGGTGTCAAGAGCAGGTCCATAAAAATTGCCCCCAAAGGTCACTTGCCACCGGCAACCTTTGGCCCCCAATTGTAGTCTCCACCTCAGCTGTGAGGGGCTCTGCTCCCTCCCACACCTCCTTTACTGTGAGCGGGCAGGGTAGAAAGGTCCGAGCTGAAGGCCAGGATGCAAAGCCTTCTTCTTTGAACATTTTATGATACATGCTGTGTGTGAATTAGGAACTGAGAGCACCAGCCCCACTGTCTGCAGCTTTGCTTTCTACAATTTCAGTAACTCAGGGTCAAGCACAATGACAGAGCCAGACCACATTCCCCCAGCTTTTATTGCAGTGTTGGTATAATTGTTCTTTTTATAATTAATTATGGTTGTTAATATCTTACCATGCCTATTTTGTACATTACATCTTAGCACAAATTTGTACACATAGGAAAAAACATAATACACAGAAGGTTTGTTACTAGCTAACATTTTGGGCATCCACTAGTGGTCTTGGATTATATCCAAGAATAAGGGGCACTGTATTCCTCAAGAATAATGCTAAGAATCATTAGCATACTTTAGCCCTACCATTTTTGCGTTATTTTAATTTTCAGACAATTTCTTGAGGGATGAATCATGTGAGTAAAAGTTTTCAATTCACAATACAATTCAAAATAGTTTCCCAAGACTCAAAGAATGAATGGATATACAGATATTGTAAGTAAATATTTTGAAGGTCATACATAATCTAAGTTACATATATATATATATATATAAAATAAGAAGTACCCTAAGTCAATTCAAAACCAATTATCATAGACATTTTGACTAAATATAGAAACTCTTCAAATTACACTCTCTCCTATGATGAGGTTATCATAGTCCCTCATTGAAAAAGGCTGATTATTGTCAAGATTATGTCATAGTGACTGTCCTTCAAAGAAAAGGGGGGAAATGTTCATTTTAAAAATTGTTTGAGATATGCATTTCTATAAATCATGCTTTCTAACCAATTTTTAAAGTGTTACCTCATTCATTCTGGGTAAAAGCCTATTGTGTATTACGATGAGTTAATATTTGTGTTCTTTTCTCCTTGGACTTTTCAAATTAAAATTATGACTTTTGCATTAGAGTTTTCCAGAGAAACAGAACCAAGAGTGTATATACGTGCACACATGTGCCCGTCCAGTAAGGGGCACGTGGCCATGGAGGCTGGGAGTCGAGGCTCTGTCACTGGCAGGCTGGAGACCCAAGAAAGCCAGTGGTGTGAGCTCCGGTCTAGCAGGCATGAAAATTAGGAGAAGATGAGCGTCTCAGCCTAATGAGTCAGGCAGAGAGGATCTGTCAGAAACCCTTCTCTGCTGTTTTCTTCCTTTTGAACTTTCTGTGGTTGGGTATGGCTCACCCATACGTGCAGGCCATCCACTTCACTCATCAGCACAAATGCTGCTCACACCCAGAAATGACATTCAACTAAATGGCTGGGCACCCTGAGGCCCAGTCAAGTTGACACACAAACTTACCCACCATACTTCTGCAGAGAGTTTCTCTCTAAGCAGGTTAAGTCCAGGCAGCGCTGCAACACTGCTGGGTGAATTTCGTGTTCACCAACTTGCTACAGAGCCCCTTTTCTCACCAGAGTGTCTTCTTTTTGAGTATATATTTTATGGAAGGCAAAAATGTTTTTAATCATAAATATTCTTGAAAAACTTTATTTCTTGTTTTATAACAACTAAGATTACTCTAAAACCCAACATGTGGGGTTTTATGGTAGTCAACAAAAAGGAAAACATACAAAATATTATTTTTATATTGTAATTTTTTTTGTAACAAATACCAAAGGTAGTGCATTTCATTTCTTAAAGTTTGGTGGGTATTGGTACATGCAACACCAGATTTCACTTATCTTTTATCGGCAGTCTCACCGGGTGAACATGGTGCTTCATTGGAGAGTTTCCATGCTGGCGTGTGATGGGACAGTTTCGGCAGGTGTATATGTTTGACTCCGAGTAAGAGAATAATGATAGATGTTTTTAACTGTGTTTAGATGAAAAATCTAGATTAAAATCAATAACATATTTATTTTTAAATAACTAATTCTTCTAACATCTTCTCTCATAATTGCCATTAAATATTTTTCTCAAGGAAGATAAATTCGGTTCACCATGTTGATTACTTGTAGTCATGCAGAGGAATCTTCTCGTCCTACAAAGTTTTTCTTTCATAAACTGTCCCTTATAAATATCAGTAAATATCCTTCTACTTTCCCACCAGAATATCTCACAACCCAGAAGAAAAGAAAGCCACACACAACTGTAGGCTGAAATTAGTCCAGGGCACTTTTCCATTTATTTATTAGATAAATAGATAGTCCAATGTATAAGAGAAGAATGTAAGATTTTTTGCTGAACGTCACTTATACATTTCAATGCAAGAGATCTAAAAATAAAGAATTCTACAAAGAAAAGCAAAAGGCACCATGTTAGCCTTACAATCTATTTCTACTTTCCAGGTCAAAAAAATACAATAATTCTTCAAAACAGCAATTTCAGTGAAAAAAATCCAAAGAAAATAGAATGTACCAATTATTCACAGAAGATCAAATGTATCTATTAAAGGTCTAATGTTTAAGCAGCTGAGAAGGAGACTTTTAATGTGTTTTAGTCAGAAACCCATAAAACCAGGATTTAAGGGGGTTGTTATGAAGGACATTAACTTTCTTAGGCTTGTCCCCTGAGAGCGATGAAATTTGGACAAAGGGAAGGTGGTGGCGCCTTGTGTCTTGGTCACTGCCTATTAAAAGCCCTGCTGGGTAAGATACAGTCACAGGAATGTCATCCTCCACTGGGCATTTTTAGGAAACAGAGAATTAAACAGAAGAAATCTTGTTTGAAAACACCCATACAATTCATACCAATACAATAATATGTAGCCTTCTTCGAATACAAACAGAATACAAGAAAAGATGAAAAGAAAATCACACAGCCAAGAATCAGGTTTTTGATGTGGAATACAAGGGGGTAGGGTGTGTTTTAAGTACGGAGGGATTAGACAATGGCCAGGGGGAAGGACCCCTGGACCCAGAGCGTCAAACAAAGGAATCAGGGATAAAACAAAGGGAGAGAAGGGCTGGACTTTTGAAAATAAGTAACCAGCACTGTGGAAAACAAGAGACTGCGGAGATTTTTCAGGGTGAGTGTGGAGTTCAAGGAGAAAAGGCATAGGCTGGCTACCAAAACGCAGGACAGGAGGCCCCTTTCTGCAGGGGCAGAAGCTGGGGGACGTGGAGGCTGCAGGGGATGGAGGGTGCCAGGGGTGGAGGCAGCAGGGGGCCGAGGCTGCAGGGGGCAGAGAGTGGAGGCTGGGGGGGGAGGGGCTCTCCAGATGATGTCTCTGGTGACCACCTCCTGCAGAGACCTTTGAGACCATTCACTTCTCCCCTAAATTGTGACTGAACACATTAGTGTCCTCATCTATCACGATGACTGTTTTTACTTCTAAGTATAACAGAGATACATCCAGTTGCTTCTTGAAAGAGAAGAGATTTTTTTAAATCTCACATGTGTAACTCTGGCAATGGGCTCCCGACTTCTGACAGATTTAACTGGGAGCTGCAGCAACACAGGGCCCCACACACCCGGGGTGTGTCACTCGAGGGCTGGTGCGTGTGAATGTGCGGTGGCTGGTGGCCGCGCCTCGGCTGCACTTTCTTCTTCGGGGACCAGGTCTCGACAAGCAGCCTCTCCTTGGGTGCCTGGGACCTTTCCGAGGCTGGTATCTAATGAGCTAGAAAGCGCCTGCTCACATCCAGAGAGTCCTGGACACAGGCTCTTACAATCCTTCGGCTCCACGCACTGCTGTCGGCCCCGTCTGAATGAGCGAACCGTCCAGCTGTTCTCAATCTGTGGGTCGCGACAGTATTAAAGGGTCATAGCATTAGGGAGGTTGAGAATCACTATTCAGCAGAGGGACAGAAGGGGGGTCTGTGCAGTAGTCACTCCACAGGACACCACATCACAGCCAAAAAGTCTGCTCAGGTAACAGCGAATTCTCTGCAGCCTTGCGAGGGCAGTACCTCAGGAGTGGAATGCACATCGCAAGGCACTTACATTTTTAAAAAGCAAACTGCTGCGTGGGAAATATATAAATATACATCCAGAAAAGTAGCACAAAATACGAATGGGATGACGGGCAACGATGCAGGGTATCGGCCGTCACTGAATGGGAGGAAAAGTGTATTTTAGGGCTCAACGTGGGTCTTCAAACCTTTAATTTCCCACAAACGTATAAAATATGTGTTGAAAGTTGAGAAGGCTGGTGGTTCCTTGTGTCATTGTTGCATCTTTCTTGTTCTTGGCACACCTGAGAACTTGGTGCTGAGGAAATGGAAAGGGTGATTTTTGTCACTGGTGTCGTTCGTGCAGCCCTGGGCAGGGGGCTTTTGAGAGCCTCACTGTAAGGCTCATCACCTACTTTATCTATCGGCATAAAATGCCCTCACGTTAAAAGAAAAAACTGGAGGGCGGAGGCCCCATATGCCGGAGGAGGTGGGTTCAAACCTGGCCCTGGCCAAAAAATGAATAAAGAAAAAGAAATTGGAATTGAAAATGTGACTTCAGCAAACCGGAAACTGAAAGGAGACTTTCTTCTTGAAACTCACGACGCCAATCCCCTCGGAGGCTGACCCATCCTTACTCCCAGGTCTTTCTGTGAGTTCTCTCCTCTTGCCTGTCCTCTGCCTTCCTGGTCCTCAGGTCGGGACTCAGGAGGGGCCACAGTCACACATGTAGCAGCCTCCAGTCCCAGTTTGTTTGTGTTCTCTGTGACACCCGCTGGCACAGAGCGAGCAGGCTCTGATAGATGTGAGTCCACAACTACTAGGGCGAACCTCAGGCAAATGCAGCCAACAGGCAACAGAAGGAACTTAAAGCAAATAAGCGCCTTGTGGGGTCCCAGCCCACCTCCTGCCCATTTCTCTTTTTGATATATCCAATAGTTTTATAAAATATAACTAAAAAGGGGAAAATGAAGTACTTTTTCTGAAGTTAGGGTGGCCTCAGACTAAGGGAAAAGAAATATATCATATCTACTTGTCCAGGACAATCTCAGCACCAATTGATTTGTTACAAATAAATGAATGTAAACAGCAAGTAATTTCATTCCAAAGAGGATCCTATGTTCATTTTAACTGAAGGATCACTAACAATGGCAGTTGGTTGCAGAGTCAACCCTGTGTTTGTGGTCTGTTGATATGCACACGTTTCACCGCCTGAAAGAGAAGGATTGAAGCAGCGGGTTTTTGTGTAGGGTGCCTCTGGTCCTGTTATGTTCCCAAGCCGCGGCTGTCTCACCATTCCAGCCCATAGTGCGTGCTCCCGGAGGGTAAGCTACACGTTCCTGCCAGCGTAAACGGGAAGACTGTGATGTTTCTGAAGTAGCCACATGCGGAATCTGAAATACGATGACCCCAGATCTCCATCTTGGGCCATCTTTCCCCTCATCTTTGAATTGTTTACTTCTTCATTCTCCTCATGGCTAGAAAGCTTAGAGCTATGTTCTTATGATCAGTACAACATTTGTGCAAATTTATAGGTTATAAAATGGTAGGGGGTCGGGGATGGTGGCTCATGCCTATAATCCTAGCATTCTGGGAGTATGAGTTAGGTGGGTGCTTGAGCTCACGTGTTCAAGACTAGCCAGAGCAAAGGTGAGACCCTGACTCTACTAAAAAGAGAAAAACTGAGGCAAGAGGATCGCTTGAGCCCAAGAGTTGGAGGTTGCTGTGAGCTGTGATGCCACAGCACTCTACCCAGGGCAACAGCTTGAGACTCTGTCTCAAAAAATAAATAAATAAAAAAAAAATACAATGATATGAGTTTTTTTTTAAAAGTGTAAGATAATTTCTCATTAATGATGTTTTCTATATTCACTTGACCAAATATGAATTAGACTCTTACTCAACTAAGGAAATGCGGAAACTCACGCCAGGGAGGAAGCACTCACTGGTACCTTCTGGATGTCCCATTTAAGCCACGTGTCCTCAGTAACAAGCTTGAGCTGTCACAGAGCATCTTCCTGTCTCCTCACTTCCCTTTCTCCAGGAGGAGGGCTGTCCCCAACCACCCTGCTTTTCCTGTCCTTCTGAAGGTGTTGGCTTCTTTCCAATGCCCATGTCCTGTGCAGGGCTTGTGGCAAATGTAGGCAGGTAGAAATAAATCATGCCAAGACCCTGGCAGATTCTTCCTCGATAAGTTGCCGGGTACTATTGCAATGAGCCTGATGTTATTGTCAGGTTGAAAACTCGTTTTACCATCTTCAACTGAGCCCTGAGGATGGGCACCTGTCACTTTTCTAAGCCTTCTACTCTCTGACGACCATCAGCAACCTGCCCGCCTGACACGGGGCGTCCCTGCCTGTGGGAATGCCTGACAAATATAATACTGCCAGAGCTCCCCAGAGCTTCACACAGAAAGTCTTTAAACTTTACTTGTGATTACTTAAGTCTTGCACATATGGCTTAATCATTTCAGTAAATTGGCATCAATTTTCTCTTTTTATTCTAATAAAGGCTTTTGCACAGAAGCCTTAGTAAAACACAGGGTCTCTTATCCTGAACACTTAGCAGCCATTGTAATTTCTCAATGCCTCCCTTTATTTCTCTCTTTATTTTTAGTTAGCTTCCTTTTCCTTTTTTCTTTTTTTTTTTTTTTTTTAATTTTTCAATCATACATTTGTCTGAAATTCAAGCTGGTTGATACAGCAGC
Organism: Arctocebus calabarensis; assembly: GCA_963573935.1. Lineage (NCBI taxonomy): Eukaryota > Metazoa > Chordata > Mammalia > Primates > Lorisidae > Arctocebus > Arctocebus calabarensis. Next base: position 30,323 of record CAUYON010014811.1, on the reverse strand, counting down.
TTTCTCTGAAAGTGAAATTTCCCTGAACCATGCACATGTATTACCCTCATAGATAATACTACATTTTAGCAAAGAACTATTCATTTCTCACAGTACTGAAAATTTTTATTTTTTGGATCTTTATCCTTTAAAGAAAAGAACCTCAAGTCTCATATTTTTTCTTTCTTGAATTCCCGGAAACAGCTAAATAGGACAGCTACCACTTTTATTTGAGTAACTCAGAGAACAGATTATATATAACGCATCATCACAGGAGCTGCCCCCATGGACAAAGTGTGTAAAAGGAGATGAGACCCTTGGAAATGTCTCCAGCATGTGGAGGAAACAGCGGCGGTCTGGAAGGAGGGCAGGCAGAGGCCTGGGGCCCATGCAGCTCTCTAGGCCTCTGCTTACTGAGGACTTCTTGCCCACATCCTTTTCCTAAAACAAACAAACAAACCAAAATGACAAACATTACCGTAAGATTTAATGAGAAAGACTCAAGTCAAATGCCACAATCCAACGTGCCTATTTTAGGATTGAGAAATTTCTGGCAGCCACGGAAAACACACATGCAAATCCTGGACCCAAGAACACCTGACATGTTCCCCATCCCCGCCCCAGCCTCTGCCCCAGCCAGGCCTGGGACACAGCCTAAGGTGCCATGGACGGGCAGGTTCTGAGTCCAGCAGCAACCCTGTGAGGCGCACAGGCACAGCCCAGGAAGATGAGAAGGTGTTCATTGTAATGCCGCGTTCACAGGCTAAATAAACACACTGCTGAGCCTACTGGGGCAATAAAAGCAAAATGGCATTTGTTTAAAACTGGGCAACAATTCTAGAAACTGGTCAGCAAGCTCTTTCTACTCAGCACACACATTTGTCACCAAAGTAATTATTGTCCCAGCACACAATTACTAAGTTCCCACATCTGCAGGCTGCGGTACCAAGCTCTCCTGGAAGAAGCTACTCTGCCCTGTAGGACTCGGGCCTGAACACATGCAGGTGCAGGTGGCAGGGCGTTAGGGTTGTACAGTGCCACACACGCTCATATACGTGCACAATCACACTCACGGACGCGTGTGCTCTCACACACACTCATATACATGAATAATCACACTCACGGACACGTGTGCTCTCACACAGACTCAGACACATGCACACTCACACATACACTCATATACACGCATAATCACACTCACGGACACATGCGCTCTCACACACGGACTCATGGACATGTGCATGCTCACGCACTCACGGAATTGTGCATGCTCACACACACTCATATACACACACAATCACACTCACGGACACATGCGCTCTCACACACGAACTCACTGACACATGCTCATGTACTCACGGACATGTGCATGCTCATGCACTCACAGACTTGTGCATGCTCACACACACTCATATACACACACAATCACACTCACGGACACGTGCACTCTCACACACGGACTCACTGACACATGCATGCTCACGCACTCACGGACATATGCACGCTCACGCACTCACAGACTTGTGCATGCTCACACACACTCATACACACACACAATCACACTCATGGACACGTGTGCTCTCACATACGGACTCACTGACACATGCTCACGTACTCACGGACATGTGCACGCTCACACACACTCATATACACACACAATCACACTCACAGAAACGTGTGCTCTCACACAGACTCACAGACACATGCACACTCACACACATGCTATATACATGCACAATCCACTGTAGTCAACTGCATTCCTGAGCTGTAGAAGCACCCCCAGAAGCCCAGTAGGAAACACAGGACAGTTCAGGGGTCCGTGGGGGCCTGGACAGAGCCCCAGTCATGGGAAAAGGGGCCAGCTGTGAACGTCCAGGGAGAGGCTGTCCCAGGCTGCAGAGAGAGCAGGTGTCAACAGGGGGACAGTCATGTTACAGAGGCCGGGAGAAGCAGCCATGGCCAGAGCCTGGGTTTGGTTGTCATGTGACAGCAGGCCTTTGGGGGGCCTGAAACACGTGTGTTTTATTTTTTAATTATTTTGGCTACTAAAGGAAATATAGTTTGCAAGAGGGAAAGACTCACCCCTGTACATACACAGGACTTCCAATAGTTCACACCTTTTACTTTAGTAGGTTTCTATATTTAATTAAGAATCACGACTTAAAATATATGACAGTTGAAGTCCTTTAAATGCTTTTCTTTCTTTCATCTGTGTATCACCTGTCTATCATCCATTTGCCTGCCTTTATCTGTCTTTTGTCCTCAACCTACCTGCCTATCTATTAATCATCTATCACCCATCTATTATCTATCTACTAATTGACACACACACATTAATACACAGATCACTTTATTCTGATAATTACTCATGGAATTCTGCCTTGTGCCAAACTAGATTTACATTTCAAATTACAGGTGGCAAACAAGACCATCTTTTTCTTTCTCAAATACTGGACATTTCAGACATAACTCTGTCATGGAATACAGAAGTGACCTTTTACAAATGTTTTGATTTAATATCTCTTGCAATACAAATAGCCCAGACATTACATACATAGTCAGACTCAAGGGAATCAAATGACATATTCTCTAAAAATTTCAGAAAATAGCTCACTGAAGCTCTGTAAAAGATTAAGCTAAATTACCTTATGAGAACAGGCCGATTTCCATTAAAGCTTAATATTTAGAAATAAAGAAAAGCATCACAGTAATTGTGTCCTCTGAAAAGAAATGTGTGTGTGTGTATTTTTTTTTCATGGAAACATGGACACCCTTGGGGTGACGGCTGCCCTTTCTCACCTGCCATGTTACAGATCATTCTGTCCTGACCACCCGTCTCTCTACAGAGCTGCTGCCACCGGTAGCTTTAGAAGGTCAGAGGTGTCTCCACGGCAGTCACTGTGTGGTGGCCGCGTGTGACAGACTGGACGTCACTGCTGTTTTGGGATCCATGTGCATTACAAATATACACACCACAGCAGCAACCCTGTGAGGCGCACAGGGACAGCCCAGGAAGATGAGAAGATTCTCAGCTAGGGCGCATTTCATTGCCTTAATTAGTACCAAATTGTCCATAAACCTCAACTTAAACATGACTGAACTTTCTGTTATTTGACCTCTACCCTGCTGCACTTGTTTTTTTATAGGTAATATTCTTTCTCCCCACTTGAAACATGTTTGCGTAGTTTAACACCAGAGGCATTTGCACCAGTCTGCTCCCTGGAGGATTTTAGGAGGGGGTCCATTTTCTTAAAGGATTGAGATGAAGATGTTACTCCTCCTCCCATAATTTTCCAAAGAGCTGATCAAAACTACATTTTAGCGTGCTCATATCTTTAACTTTGACTAAATTTAAGATACCAATGACAAAAACTTGTATCAATGGCTGCCATATACACCACAGCCCTTTGACTCTCCTCATGGAAAGCTGAGCCTTGACATTGCCATTAATTTGCACCCTTACTCTGAACTTGAGCCATTCCGATTGCCTATGAAAATGGAACACATGCAAATAAACATTTAAGTCTCAAAAAGTGGCCTCATCACCTGCATGCTTATGCCTGCTAGATTGTTCTTTTCCTGTGCAGACAAAAATAGGCAACCTTTCCAGGGTAGGAGGACCACAGTGCCAAAAAGAAGATGCGGGCCTCAGCCCTACATTCCAGTTATAGCAACCACCCCATTGTCTTCACTCTCTATTTTTGTTAACGACTTTTAAAAAAATGTCTTTTTAAAATTACAGTAGATTTAAATTTTCTATTTTTATTTTCTTAATTATCTCTGTCTTTCTTATATAGTTTACATTAAAAAAATCTACTTTTGTCAAGAAAAGGTTTAATGGAAACTTTTTAGAAAGCATACTTGTTACTGAAAAATTAATCAGCAAAAATCAGTGAGTTAATTTTAATGATGATTACTATTTTAATGGGTGAATATTTTTAGCTCTATCTGGAATGCAAAAATGCTCTCTGACTTGGTAAGATTTAAAGTGAGAACGAACTTCGCAATGCCGTATCTCACAAGCACAGAGAGCACATTATCTTAATTCAAATTAGAAAGGTATTTATAGATTAGACTCAGATGCTATGGTACAGGTAATGAATAAATAATGCAGGAGACGAAATTCTGAAAAGTGGATAATAGCACTGAACCTGGGATGGCCGTAGCCAGACAGCTATCCTGCTGAGACTTGCAATGATTTCATTCTATTCTAGTTTTCTTATTTTATGAAGAAAAAAATATATTTGTCAATTTAGGATAAAGCTGTAAACTAGCATGTTATACCTGGTGTGGCGTGTTTATGACCCTCATTAATCAAAAGTGAGCGCGGTGTGTCTACTATTTAGTCAGAGTAGAGAATGGAATTTTCCATAGAACTGCCTGTTATGAGTTGCTATGACTCATAATACGTTCCCATAAATAAGCCCTCTATGAAATGTGCATTGTAATAGTCGCCTTCGCCTTGCGGAATATCTGTTCCAATAGTTCTGACCTCCGTGTCTATTATGTGGACTCCATTTTCTGTCATTTGTTTTCACAGCAGAAGCATTAGATGAAACCATAATATTTATTGCTGCACATTGGTTCACGATAGGTATAATATAGTGCAAGGCAGGGTCCTGCTAGGACACAGGCACGTGGGGAAGGGAGGACCCAGGGAAGGTGTGTGACAAGGTTTATAAAATGTGTCAGCTAAAAAGACAACAGTACAACGAACTTGTTTCTAGAATACCCTTGTGAGAGAAATGGTTGCATTGAAACTTTCTTTTTTTAATAAAGAAACTACTACTTCAGAAAGTGGCCTCTTGGATGAGAAGCAAATCACGACGCATGATGATGTATCAATAATGACAATAATGATACCTCCCCCCACAGTAACAGCAGGGAACTGTGCTTCTTCTGGGCGTCCGCCCCTGCTGAGAACGATGCCCTCCAGGTTGGAAAGCACGGCTCTCCTCCTCAGCCGGAAGATGGGAGAAATTAACAGCTAGGGCTTTGACTCTGGTGGCAACTGGCTGAACTAAAAATAGTTCATCTTTGGCAACTCGCATCCATCACCCGGTAAAGAGACAAAGACGCAGGTCACCCCCACGGCCCACCCCACCCTCAGCCCGGAGACAGTCCTGAGATGCCTTCCCTCCTGTGGCAAACAATAAAATTAAATTGGGAAGAATGATTTCCCTTTCTCAGAGAGACGTTTTGTTAGTAGAGACCCTGCTGAAGATATTCCTGGAACCTTTGACAATAAAGGAAAGTTCCACATTACTAGGTAAAGGTCCAGTTCCGCTTTCACTGCTATGATTTTAAATCTTTCCAACACTGTTATTATTTACAGAAAACCCCACATCATCACTGCTCTGAAGGGATTTGTTTTACAGGCCTTGGGTACAGTCAGTATACTCAGCAGATGTGGTATGTACCACATTCAAGTGTTCACTCAAATCCACCTGCTGGGACTCACCTGCCCCTTACTGAGAGAGAAAGCACCAACAAAGGCAGATTTTATTCTTTGTCAACAAACACTTAGCAGAGAATGCATGTATTTATATTTGTCAGAAGGGGACTTTGGTTTGAAATCAGAGGGCTGATTTCAGTACTTGTGAAAATAGACAGAAAAAAGGATATAATAACTTTTCTCCCCCTCACTTCTTCATAAAGGCACATTGTTTTCTCAGCACAGCAGGAAAAACAATAGAAAATAAAGTAAGGATCTGTGACCATGCTCCCTGAGCTCCCAAGCATTCAACTTCTCTCAGATAGCTTTCACATATGAGCTGTATACAACACAAAATAACATAAATATTTATACAATAAAAAACCCTCTTACACAGTAGGACAGTCTATTGTGAAAAGTACAGGTAGCCAGCAAGCCACCCCAACCCTGAAGCCCTTGATACCACACTGGGTTTTTGTTATTTCATTATCTTCATCCCAATTCCTTGTTCTCTCACAAGGTCTTCACTTAAGGAACCATCGTTTGCTGAAACTACTTGTGCATCTAAAACTCTTCCCAAGGATTTTGACTCTGGGCTCTGTTCCATTGTTCTTCTAACTGGGTCATCAGACTCAAACTTCCATCCATCTCAACTCCCAAACTCCCGAGCGTGGCATAACATAGACATTGCACGATTAGCATTTCTAGACTCTTATCTGCCTTCTTCTTGTCAGTCAGCTATAATTCCTCCTCTTTTTGATTACCTTAATTTTGTCCCCCCTCCCCCAACAGTTTCTCTCCTTGTACTTCACTGGTGCATCCCTATCTCAGGTTGAATTGTCCCAGAAGTAGACCTGGAGATGGAGAGGGGTTGGATGCAAGCATTTGTTAAAGAAATTCTTCTGGAAGAAACCAACTGGGCAGAGCACGTGAGGAAGCCCAGTAGGAGAAGGGGTTGGTGTAGGCCCCAAGGTCAGTCCCAGCTGGCCTTGCAGGGAGGTCCCATTGGAGGGAGCCACAGTGTAGAGCTGGTTCTCCTGCAGACAGAGGTCAGTGCGGGGAGCCAGGTGGGTGCAGAACAGGGTCTCCCAGAGGAGGCTGTTCCAGACTGCCCACAGAGGACGCTGCCCACCAGCAAAGTATGGATGGGGAGGAGACACATACTCTGCTGGCCACTGAGGGCAGGCTGGGTGAGGGCAGGTGTGTGGCGCCATCTTTATTAAACAGGTGTTCATGATACCGTCTGTCTTTACATAGAGGTGACGGGTGAGAACTCTTTCAGAGGGTCTCCAAGTTAACACATATGTTCATGAGTGATGCTGGAGTTCATCAGACCTTTAAAAGAAGGTTTGCCCCCAGCAATATGTGAAGACAATTGGAAAAGTGACAGTAGAAAGCCTGAAAAGTGTCCCTGTGTACAAGGCCCCAGCATTCACGACTATAACAGTTTACCGGCATAAATTAAGGCTTGGATTGTATATTTTCTCTGAAACTAAAACAAAAAGGAAAATAAATAGAAATAGAAAGTCATGGGTTTTTGTAATTGGATATTTGTGATAAGCTTAACTCTTTATTTAGGAAATATGAGAAAATGAATAAGAGCTTGACATTTATTGAGAATTTTCTAAGTGGGTAAGTGTAAAAATGAGCTCACTTCATCTCCCCAAGGCTTGTTAGGGCTGAATTATGTGCCTAGTATTGATGAATAAACTAAGATTTAAACAGTCACACAGCCTTCAAGAAAGGAGCTGACACTCAAAACTGCATTCCTACTTTTGGAATGGCAGCTGTGGTTTATAGTTTGTACTATTTATATCTCAAGTAACAGATAGGGAGGAAAACAGACATGGAATGACAGAAAAATATCACTTAGGAGCCAAATGCTTGAGATTTGTCATTTTATCCTTAATTTACTAAAAAATTTAACCAGAGACCTAAAACTACCTTTGCGTCTGTGAAATATCTAAGTGATGTTAGACTCTACATTTAAAATAAGGTATTTTTGCTGTAGACTGTGACAAACATTAAGCCAGGATGAAGATTATTTTCCACGGTTGCAAGTTGCAAACATTTTCATTCACTCATTTACACACTCATTCATGAAAATATTACTAAGCATTTATTATGTGTTCTGGGAACTTGTGGTAAAAAATATGATTAAGTGTAATCTTTACCATCACAACAGCTTATTAGCTAGTCAGTGGAGTCAAATGGGTTTATTAAAATGCTATAGGATTGCACAGAAAACTTGCTGTGTGCCAGTTATAGACTGGCCAATTTTGCATGGAAGGCTCCAGAAAGCTTTCATTAAAAAAAGTATGTTTATTCGAAGTCTTTAAAATTAATAGTTATGCATTAGTCAATGAGAAAGAAAAAGAAATTCTAGAGAAAGGGAACAAAAAGCAAATCGATACGGTCTAAAAGCACGAATCATCATGGTTTGTGATCTACATATACGTGGAAACTTTTGGGACCTTGGATATCTGTTGTGAGCATTCAGAGAAATAACTGTTCAAACAAATGTGTAATTTAAATAATTCAAATAGTTATAAAAGATTAGGGAAACTGTCAAAAGGCAAGGGGACCATACTGTGTATATTAATTATTAAACTTTTTATTGACCAAAAGTTACCTATAAAAAGAAAACGAATTATGTGAACGGTGCGATGAATCGTCCAGAGGGAACATTCCTGGGTAACACCCACGCGGGTCAGTGACGGGCGCTGGGCTGGCAGCCGTGGACTCTCCCTCCGCCGTGTCCATCTCCGTCCTCAGGGGAACAGAGGCCTGGGCCGGGGACCTGCCCCAGCTGCCCCGCAGACCTGCCCCAGATGCCCCGGGGACCTGTCCCAGCTGCCCCTCGGACCCGCCCCAGCTGCCCCGTGGACCCGCCCCAACTGCCCTTCAGACCTGCCCCAGCTGCCCTTCAGACCTGCCCCAGCTGCCCCTCGGACCTGCCCCAACTGCCCTTCAGACCCGCCCCAGCTGCCCCTCGGACCTGCCCCAGCTGCCCTTCAGACTCGCTCCAGCTGCCCCTCGGACCTGCCCCAACTGCCCTTCAGACCCGCCCCAGCTGCCCCTCGGACCCGCCCCAGCTGTCCTGCAGCTCTGCCGGCCTCCAGCTCTGAGCCTGCTCTGCCGCCTTCCCCTGCCGCCCTGGCCCTGCTGCCCAGCACGGGTCAGCCTCGTCTCTGCTCGCTCTGACCTGTTCCTCTCAGACCGCTCCACAGTCACTGAGATGGGGATGGAGACTCTTGCACAACAGCTGGGTGTCATCTCATGCCAGGACTCAAGGTGACACGAGGCCTAAGGCAGAGGCCGCCTGGGGTCTGCGTTCCTCAGGGGAAGGGGGACTTGCTGAGTCCTGCTGCTCGGGCCACAGTGTGACGGTCAGGGGCTCGGGATCCCGTACGCTCCTTTATCTGTGTCACGGAGATGGCAGTGCAGAGCCCCGAAGAACATGATGGGTCCCCAAGTCACCGTGTGCAGGGAGCTTCCTGAGGACCAGGCACGCGGCTTGAACAGGTCAGAAGGAAGAGACAGTGGGAGCCGCGGAACCACCGCGACGCGGCTGCGGGGGACCCAGGAGGCAAGAAGCGTGCCTCCTGCCAATAAATAAATAATACATACGATAAACGCGTTCACTTGAGGACGTTCAGCTGGTGCGCTTGGCTGAAATGCAGCCCCCGGTGCGGAGCAGGGCGGGAGGCGCCGATGAAGCGCTTCGCAGAAACGCGCGGGGCCTCCGCTGTGATGCGACTCCTTTAGCTTATGGCTGGGCAGGGTGAGGCCGCACGCAGGTGAGCGAGGAGGAGACACGATCGCAGGTTGGGTGGACCGCGAGCCACGTGCGCAGCCGGAGTCACAGGGGACGCGCAAAAGGATCTGCGGGCGCCGCGAGTCCCGCACAAGGCGACGGAGGGGGCGCTGAGGCCACCGCAGAAGAGTGGGGGACAGGCTGGGAGGGGCTGGACGGGCATTGACAAGTGTGGCCGTCAATGAAAAGTAAACAGAAGGCAGGAGCTGGCACCGCGGGTGGGGGGGGACAGCAGAGATGTCAGGGTGGGAGTCACACACGGAGGTGTCGTCAGAGCACCCTGAGTGTGGGGGACAGCAGGGATGTCAGGGTGGGCGTCACACACGGAGGTGTCATCAGAGCACCCTGAGTGGGGGGACAGCAGGGATGTCAGGGTGGGTGTCACACACGGAGGTGTCATCAGAGCACCCTGAGTGTGGGGGACAGCAGGGATGTCAGGGTGGGTGTCACACATGGAGGTGTCATCAGAGCACCCTGAGTGGGGGGACAGCAGGGATGTCAGGGTGGGCGTCACACACAGAGGTGTCATCAGGTCACCCTGAGTGTGGGGGACAGCAGAGATGTCAGGGTGGGCGTCACACATGGAGGTGTTGTCAGAGCACCCTGAGCTGCCACACGTGTGCAGTCCAAGGTCCAGTGTGGATTTCAGTTAATGCCAATTGGTCAGACCAGCGCCGGCCATCAGCTGTAACAAACAGGCCACTTCAGTGGAAGACAGAGGCCCAGGGGGCATTGGGAACTCAGTTCCTTCCACTCCAGTTTTCCGTGAATCTAAAACCGCTCTAATGAATAGCCTTCTGCTAATGAAGACAAAGCGAGGCTTACCTGTTGTGACTTGCGGATGTGTCTGACACGTGGTTCCCAGTTTCCACCCCGAGTTCCGTCCCCTGCACACAGAAGCTGAGCCTCCTGCGGACGAGGGTCGGAGCTGCGAGGCTGCCCCGTGCGGTTCTTGCATCACCACTCAGCATCCTTTCAATCCTCCCTTCAGCACCCAGGACTGTGCCCTTACTCACAGAAGCTCAGTGTAACAACTCATTGCAGGTTGGGTTTTAAGAAGTGGTTTTCCTTTCTTACAGTTACTGAACAAAGGAAACGAAGGTTTGAGTGAGTCAGTGGTATCTCCCTGCAAGTGTGAGAACTCACGGACTCCCGTTTACACACGCCGCACTCAGCGGCCTGGCTTCCTGACGCCCAGCCCAGGGGGACACAGGGTGATAGTCCCACAAGTACAGACCACTTCCCTTTGGCTTCCTGAAGCTGCTACGGAGGAGAATTCCCACCTCCAGCAGCATCTGGAGTTGAGGGACGGTTCCCCTCTGCCGCCAAGCTGGGCGATGCAGCACAGAAGCGGAAATGTGGGGACCAGCTTCTCTTGGAGTTTCTTCCCAAAACACGTGCATGGCATGCTCAGCCGACACAGGGGGTGAGGCGCCCCGGGGATCCTCAGTGACGGAAATGGGTCACAAGCACGTGACAGGGCCCTGAAATGTCTCACCGGTGGCTGGAACTATGTTGGGCAGGGTCTGGACTCCAGGACCACAGGTGCCTGAGAGTTACCAGAGAGTCTTCTGCTTAGTAAGGGTAAAAGGAATCCATCGAGTACAGAACAGGGCTCCCCAAACTCCTAGGGGACGCTGGACCCTTTAGGGTGGTGACTCCTTGTGGAGGAGGGCGGTCTTGTGTGCTGGAGGACACTACTGGCACGCCTGGCCTCTACCCAGCAGGACGCCCGTGGTAAATCCCACCGTTGGGACAATTACAGCTGCCTCCAGACATTGCCCAGTGTCCCCTGGTGAGGATTAGAAGGGACAGCAATCACCCCAGGTGGAGTAACTGTTACAGGAGACGGCCTGATGTGACACAGACGATGGTGGGCAGGACAACACATCCCGTTTCCCTCCTCGCCTGTTCATTAGTCACTGCCACGCAGAGCCCAAAGAAATAATCAATCGGACTCTTAATTCTGTTTATTTTCCCTCCTTTTGCAAAGTGAATGAGGACTGAGAATTAAGTATTCATCTTTCAGCGCAGAGCAGGGAGACCGAGGTTTGGCCAGCAGTTCCCCTCTGACCCCAGGTCCCTAAATTCCACAACTGACATGAGTTGCCTCGATGTGGGGGAAATTGCATCAGAATAGTTCAAATAAAAAGGCCAAACTGCATGATTCATTTTTGGAAGAGTATTTCAAAATGTGAGCCCTATTTCAAAAATTCACATTTTTATTTTTATCCAGGACTCTGATAGTTCCACTAGAGATAAATGATTCCTTCTCTGAGGGGAATAAGATGCGGTTTCATCTTGGTCTTCTATTGCTTGAAACCATTCCACCTCTGTGAACTCATCTCATATTTTAAGCTTCCAAAAAAAAGGACTAAAGAATTTAACCAATTCCCATGTGACCACATGTTGCTAACAGAACAACTTGTAATTTTTAAAATGTCCACCTTCCTGGGAAGACACTGGGTATTACCCACCATAGGCTAACTTTCAGCGTAGTTCAATCTCAATTTTGATCTGTCCAAAGCATCCATATTTATTTATTCATTTATTTAAAATGCTTTGGTTGAGACCACTTTATTCTAGACATTATCTGAAGCGCAGAGAATGATTCTTGGAACAAAAGGGATGTCAGAGGCTGACAGCTCCGATGCTTTCCGTTGGCTGAAATCTCACACTTCTAGGGCTGTGACGGGGCAGGTGGTCTTATGCAAATCCTGTGTAACCTGAGCTCAGGCCAGGCTGGGTCACCAGAGGAGGCGGCCTCCGCTTGGGAGCAGCCGGCGAGGTGGTACACCTGTTGCCAGCCCTGCCTTCACGAAGGCTCCACTGTTCTGTGGTCTCACAGATGCCCCTTACTTTGCTCCCCATGAACTGCGGTACCTGGTGGATTAGCAGTGCAGGAGGTTTCACCCCTGCCCTAGGAGAAACACAGAAGGGCGACAGTCATGTGAGTGAGGTGATGAGACCCCTTCTCTCCCCCTGCTCAGGTGCAGCTGAGCCCTCCCTCCCCGCAGACACACCAGGGCCCCCCCCCTCCCCGCAGACACACCAGGGCCCCCCCTCCCTCCCCGCAGACACACCAGGGCCCCACCTCCCTCCCCGCAGACACACCAGGGCCCTTCCTCCCTCCCTGCAGACACACGAAGGCCCTTCGCTCTGACTTCCATCTTTCTCCCAGAAGCCTCGCTGGCCACTGCTGCTCTGGTCGACCCCTCTCCAATCAGCTCCAACTCTCCAATGCTTCTAAATAGGCTTCCTTTGGGGTTCTAGTACCCTAGGTGCCCATACTGTTCTAGCAGCCTTTTCACTATCCACTTTATGGCTTGTTGTTTGCCGTGCACAGTATTTCGACTTTCTGAAGATCCATGGCCTGAGTTCTTCCAGCACAGGGAGTGCTTGCATTGTGCTCATGCTGTTCTGTTTCCCACACTCTCTCCTGAGCCTTATTCAGTTCTGTAAATCAGTGGAGTTTAGGTCCGCAAAGAAATGACGTAAGCAAATATAAAATGAGATGCAAAGAAGCACAGATGAGTGGAAGGAAAATCTACCGTAACCAAGAGCCCAGACATGCCGTGGTTCACAGCAGCTGGAAGGTTCTTTCTGGGTCACGTACTAGTCCAGACCGGGTAGACAGGCCTTGCTCCGAGGCATCATCTCCAGAACCAGGAGACCTGGGACACTCTCCATCCATCCCCCAAACACGGTATCTCGAGATTCTCCAGATCCTTGCGGCTTCCATCCGGCAGGAAGGAAGTGGGGTCTTTTTACACGGGAGACGCACACGCCTCATGGGTGTTCACGTTCTGCTGATGAGACCTTAACCACGCGGCCACACAGAGCTGGGAATTATGGTCAGCTGCACAGTGCTGACCAGGAGGGGCGAGGAGATGGCGTGTGGAGACCAGCGAGAATCCCTCCACTGAGCAATCCCCGACACCCTCGAGCCTGATTGTTCCCTCCCATCAATCAAACACTCCCTTTTCATCTCTGCCATAGTAGAAGTGGGGAAATAGCCTATGAAAAATATGGCTTCTATAGATGGCTTAACTGGCTAGAACAGAAAACGACCCTAACACCCCTCTACTCCCACTAAAGGCCATGGAAAACCAGTGGTTTAACTTTTTAGCTAAAATGAAAAAATAAAGGTGAAATAGTGATGTACAAATAGGACTTTTTCTTGTACCTTTAAATATAAGACATTTATCAGAAATTGTATCTATCAGAAATTGTAACCTGCAAAAGTAATTCATTGCTGAGCCGGGAACATTAACATGACATTAGGTTTTAATTTTAGAGCTTTCAAAATATTACGAAGAGGAGCAAACAACAAAAACCAAACTCAGATAACCTGAGTAAGAAACTGGGCAAAGGATTTGAGCAGATGTTTCTCTAAAGAAGACACCAAGGGAACAATAATTAGTATTGGAAAAGATGCTCAGCCTTACTAACCATCAGGAAAAAGCAACCCAGAACCAGACGGGGTATCATCTCATGTACTTTAGGGTGGATTCTATTAAAAATAAAAATTAAAAAAAGGAAAAAAACCCGAAAACCATGGAAAACAGAAATAGAAAATAATAAGAGTTTTCCAGGTGCAGAGACACTGGGACTCACGTATGTAAAACGTGGTACAGCCACTGTGGAAAACAGTAGGGTGCGTCCTCAGAAAGTGACAACGGGGTTCCTATATGACCCGGCAATTCCAGTTCTGGGCACATATCTGAAGGAAGTGATGTATAAGTAGAGATCTTTGTGCACCACGTTTATAGCAGAGTTACGTACAGCAGCTGAGAGCTGAGAACCTCGAGTGTCCTTTGGTCCATCGACGGATAATGGAATAAGCAGAATACAATCCAAACATCCAGTGGACTGTCGCCTGGCCACTAAGAGGAAGGCAATTCTGACACATGGCACAGGAGGTGTAAGGACCGAGCGGTGGTCCCTCCCGCAGGGAAGAGCAGCTCAAGGAAGACAGAAGACTGAGGTGGGCCGGGGGTGGCTGCTGTCCACCCGGTAATGCGGGGCTTGAGCTCAGCTCTGCAGTCTGATTAGGAGTCAGCCCCAGAAAGGGACTCGGGGTGGAGAGAGGAAGTGAGATGGAGATCTCAAGAACGAGGGTGAAAAGTGTCTGCCAGGAAGAAAACTGGCGTACTCAAGGATCAAAACAGAAGCCAGTGTGCCCGAAACCCAGGATGCAAGGGGACAGCAGAAAGGCGCAGAGACACGAGACGAGGCATGACACAAAGAGGTCAGGTCAGGAGTGTGTGTGTTAAAAGGAGAGGCATCCAGAACAATTTTAGAATGGGGGAAAGACGATTATGGAACAGCAATTTTCATTTTGAAGAACCTTCAGGATACAGCATGAAGACGTTCTCAAAGCGCTATTAGAAGGATGCAGAGATTAAAGGCAGCAGCTAACAGCTCGCTCGGTATCTGGGAATGATGGCCGGTCGGGACAGCGATGGAGGTGAGCCAGGGGAGCACCCTGAGGTTTCGGGTTTGCCGTGGGGTCAGGGTTCCTGATTTCAGTGTGGCTGTTTGCGCTTCTTTGACATGCTAGCGAGCTGACAGTGGGAAGTGTGTGAGTGGCTAGGAAGAGAGCCCGGGGTGCCAATGCCGGCGACCCAGACGTACATCATCCAGCACAATCTGATGCGCGTTTAGAGGTGAGACTGAGAGGGCTGCTGAGAAGGTGAAACCAGCGATGGAAGAAGAAGATCACGGCAAGGAGAGGGACTGTCTCACAGAGCAAGGAGAGACTGTGTCCAGGCTCGGGGCCAGTCACCAGGAGGAGCGACAGCCACCCCTGGCCCTGCCGTCCTGGGAGTCGCTGGTGACCTGAGAAGGGATGTCGGAGTGGAGGAAAGAGGGCAGACGTCAGGCTCATGGCCCCGAGAGGCGGGAAGATGGTAAGGGAATGGAAACAAAGTATGGAGGCGATATTCTTTTTTTTTTATTGTAATTTTTTTTTAAACTAAGGGTACAAAGAACTGGCTCACCCTGCTTGTGTTTTCCAGGTAAAGTGCCCCTTATAATTTCATCACCCCCACCCCCGAGAGAGGTGCCATCCACCCCAACACTGTGCCCATTAAGTGGGAATACCTCCACCTACCCCTCCTGCCTCCCCTATCCCTGCTGCCTTGTCCCCCCAACCCTGTCCCCAGCCTGAACTGACCCCAGTCCTTCTCTTACCTGAGCGTGTGACAGACTGTCCACTGACCTCACACTAGGACTGAATCCACCAGATTCTTACTTCTCCATTCTTGTGATACTTTACTAAGAATGTATTCTATCCAGATTAATACAAAAGATATAAAGTCTCTGTCTTTTTTAATGGCTAAATAGTATTCCATGGTGTACATACACCACAGCTTGTTCATCCATTCCTGGGTTGATGGGCATTTACATTGTTTTCAAATCTTGGCAATTGTAAATTGAATGTGCTAAGCAATCTAGTGCAAATGTCTTTATGATAAAATGATATTTTTTCTTCTGGGTAGATGCCCAGTAATGGGATTGTGGAATGAAATGGGAGGTCTAAATTGAGTTCTTTGAGGGTTCTCCATACTTCCTTCCAAAAAGGCTGTATTAGTTTGTAGTCCCACCAGCAGTGTAAAAATGTTCCCCTCTCTTCACATCCATGCCAGCATCTGCAGTTTTGGGACTTTGTGATGTGAGCAATTCTCACTGGGGTTAGGTGATATCTCAGGGTGGTTTTGATTTGCATTTCTCTGACCATCAGGGATGGTGAGGATTATATGTTGCTACAACTAAGGAAGATGGCAAGACAGGCCGTATTCCTACTTTTCTGAGTTGAGAAAAGTCAATTTTCCTTAAGACATGCGTTTTCAGATGGATGAATAATATAGAACGTATGTCCCTACAGCCTTCACTTTGGATTGCTGAACAATCAAGGTAATGATAGACCAGTACTACATTTGTTAGGTTGTAAGCAATGCAAACTTCACCACATCTAAGGATAAATCCAGGCAGGAATAGTTTACATTACAGAGTCAAATTACCCTTAGTAAGGAAGGTCATGTCCAGCCATGCAAAGCATATATCTAAGGTAAAAATACCTCACAGCCTCCACTGCATACAGTAAGTGAGATTTGTGGGAAATAAGTTGCCCTTTTCTTCTATTAAAGGGCAGAGTTTTTGAAAAAAAGGGAGTTCAATTTCCTCTCTCCACGCTGTCTTTTTAAAATAACATAACAGAGTTTGACAGAGCTCCACATGACTCAGAGGCCCTTCTGAAAATAAAAGCGAGCCACATTCATGGAGACTGAGTCACATCTAACCTTCCGAACCGGGCGAGGATCACTAACCAGGACATATTTTCCTTCCTAAAATAGGATGGGAAAGTTCTGATTTGGGCGGTTGAGCTAACATTCAATTGGCTGTCCCATTGCTCTACCTCTCAGCAAGGTGTTCGTTCATTTCTCATTGTGTCACTGAGAGGGGAGGAAAACTCATGTGAAACTGCATGTTTGCCAGCGTCAATAAAAACGCCCCTCTCCAAAAAGTAAACAATGAATCCTAGTATGATTTAAAAAAAACAAAGAACAACAGAGCTTATAAAAGGACATGAAATCCAGCACCCTTGGGCCTCCTACAGACCTTTCGACTCTGAGTGAAATCATTCCCTCCGAGTTAATAATACCAGAAAAACATTTTCTTCTCCAGGACCATGGAAAACTTTTTTAGTAAGTCTAACAGAATTTAGTATTATCTTTTGAGATTAAAAATTGAGAACTAGCACCACATTTTGCTAGACAAACATCTCCAACTGTACTGCCTTGCACACCACGTCCGTCCTGGTGATAACACCACGTGCTTACAGTGTGGGGATAAAAGCTGAAAGGCTTGTGTGTTGGACAAAAATGACTTAGTAGAGCTGGACAATGAGACTTAGAGTTGAGTTCTTCAGAGATCTGGATTTTTTTTTTCTCAGACCGAGGCTTTCAATTACTTTATTTGAAAAATGCAGGTGGATGATATTGATCTCGCATGGGAACCAAACAAGCTCATTGCTGTGGACGTGTGTTCCAGGCCTTGAGGACGGTGCATGCCCGAGTGGGAGCCGTGTGGGTGCAGCACACACAGAGCTGCTAGGGTGGCCCATGCTCCAGAGGGACCCGTCTCTCCTATCCACCCCGGGTTTCCAGGGGCCCAGATGACCAGGGACTGCACTCACTTCCTCTGAGTGAAGCCTCTCCCCACTGTGCAGTCAGGAACATTCCCAGTATTCATTTCTCAGCAGCAGCGTTTTTGGGAGTCCTGTCTTCCCCTTGGAGTTTGGTCATCAGCCTTAGAACATTGCTGTCCCTGAGCTGCTGCTTATGACAACCACCCTGAGAAGCCCCGGGGCTCAGCTGGGATCTCCGACTGCTTCCCAGACACCCGATTAAGTTACAGAGCAGAGCGAACATTCTTCTCCACAGCATCATCCGCGGGTGCACCCTGCTCAGCGCAGGTCCAGAGAGCACGTCCTGGAGGGAGATGACTGTGCGTTTGTTCACATGCCGAGTCCTGTTGACAGGGGCAGACTCAGGAATCCCTCTGACATTGTCATCATGGTAACTTTCCTTAGTCAAAAAGAAATATCCATGTTGTCCTGTTGTCCTGTGTGTCGTCTCTGAGGCCCCCCTGAAGTTCTGCATCTTCTCAAGGAGCACAGCCCCCTGTCCCCCTGGGAACTGAGCCAGTCTGCAGCGATGACAGGTAGCCCTGAGGATGGTAGCAATCACCCCTCTCTGTCACTCAACTTCCCAGTCCCATTTCGTGGTTTTTCAATACTGGGACACAATGTCTGGACGATCCTGGGTGCACGTTGATTTCCATTCCTTTCTCTTTCACCTCCCGCTCCCACCTGCCAGCCCCTCCCTACTTATCCGATTAAAGTAATCATGGGCCAGTTCAGCCTTCTTTCCATATGGGCAAACTTTTTTGCAGCTTCAATTTACTCAAAGGAGTGAAATTAAAAAAAAACTCTGAAGCATACCAAGCAAATAAATAAGAGAAGTGAGTGTACAAAGCCTCCCTGTGGCCGTCCAGCCAGGATGTGGAGGGGGCAAGCCGGAGCAAACTTGGGGAGGCAGGAACAGCCCCTCCGGGCCACAGCTGGGAGGGCGAGTGTGTGAATGGGGCTTAGCTGGTCTCCCACACAACAGGAATTCCACTGAAACTATGTACTCTGGATGGGAGGACAGGAAAAACTGTGTTTTGAGTATCACTAAGGAAACCCACATACAGCATCTCTGCCAGGGTACAGAAGACAGCACAGCCAGTGCCCGTCGCAAAATGACTAACACAGAGAACATGCTTTAATGATGTGAATGAAGCAGGGAGATTAAAAAAGGAGGTGGAAATATTTCTAATGTCCCTAAAAGAACAAGACTCGTCCCTTTTCATAGCACCAGAAAACATTTCCATTGCTTTTCTTTTCTTTTTTTAAATTTTTTTTTTTGAGGCAGAATCTCACTATATTGCTCTCAGTAGAGTGCTGTGGAGTCACAGCTCACAGCAACCTCAGACTCTGGGGCTTAAGTGATTCTCTTACCTCAGCCTCCCAAGTAGCTGGAACTACAGGCTCCCGCCACAATGCCCAGCTATTTTTTCATTGTAGTTGTCATTGTTTAGCAGACCTGGGCCAGGTTCAAACCTGCCAACCTGGGTGTATGTGGCCAGCTCCCTACCCACTGAGCTATGGGCACTGCCCCTGCTTTTTAAAATTCACAGCTGAGGCTTTTTGCAGGCAAAGAGTTAGTGAAATCAAGGCATTTCATCTTTCTACTCTAAATTTTTGGCTGTTATAAATTTGAGGTTTAAATGTCAAAATGCTTTGACAACCGTAAAACAATTTGTTTCACTATATAGTACACAGTTCTAAGAGTAGGTTCTGACCCCCAAAACATGTTTGCCCTAAAAATTTTCAAGGTATGTTTTGACCTCCAAACTCTTCCTCTAAGAAGACACTTTGTGTGCTCAGTATATAAATGTGTGTGTGTGTAGAGACTCACATTTTATGTAGTAGCTTAGTTCCATTTTAAAGCCCGTTAATTCTTAGCATTGTAATAACAGTGAATTGCTTTAAGTTGAAGTTGATTTGTATCTGTGAAGTTTAGGCAAAATGACGCTATGTGCAGTTAGCTGCTGTGCAGATATAACAGGTAGGGATGCTAATTGGTGCAATCATGACACTCCTTCCCACCACTCCTAGGGTGTGTGGTGTGTGGCGACTGTTTCAGCGTGGACCTGCCCAACTTCAACCTGTCTGTGCTTCTCTGAGACCTCCCCATTGGCCCCCATCCCTGCTGTCATGCTGTTATCTTATGGCCAAAAATGGTTAAAAATTAAGGCTATTAAGTATAAATAAATGAATTCTTTTCAAAGTTGCTTATATGCTGGATGGAGCTGGAATACATTCTTCTTAGCAAAGTATCTCAAGAATGGAAGAAAAGTATCCAATGTACTCAGCCCTACTGTGAAGCTAATTTAAAGGTTTCATATGAAGGCTAAAACCCAATTATAGCACAAGAATATGGGGAAAGGGGCAAGGGAGGGGAGGGGAGGGGGGAGGATGGGTGGAGGGAGGGTGATTGGTGGGTCCACAGCTACGGTGCATCTTAGAAGGGTACAGGTGAAACTTACTAAATGAAGGATACAAATGTCTTCATACAATATCTAAGAAAATGCCAGGAAGGCCATGTTAAACAGTTTGATGAAAATATTTCAGATTGTATATGAAACCAGCACATTGTACCCCTTGATTGCATGCAGCTATGATTTAATAAAAAAAAAAAGAGAGAGAGAGAGAGAAAAAGTTGCTTACATGTAAGAGCACAAATCTTTTAACCTGGAGACACAATGACTTAGCTTGAAAAAGGAGCTCTGAGGAAGGGTTCGCCACATCAAAAGTGATGGTCAACCTGCCTGTTGTTTCTTGAAGCAACAGTAAAAATTGTGGTGCTTTTTGACACACACATGTTCACAGCCGTGTCTTCACAGATAGCACCCATACTTCTTTGATTTGATTGACCCCTTCTTCTTTTTTGACTGACTGCTAGAAACAGATGTGGTTCCAGGAAACCAGCGTATCACCGATGGGACCCAGAAATGAGGGTGTAACTCAAGACACTCATCCATGTCCAGAAGAAACGTTTGGTTCTTGTTACTGAGAGGCCTGGAAGTTGATCTCCATGACAAGCGTGAGTTATCTATTGGGGGGGGTATAAAAAGGAATTGCCCCTAAGTTTGTAAGCATGTATGTAATATTAATTCGATCTTTTAATGTAATGGTTCAAGAACAAATTGGTAATTTAATGTTTAAGGAAGACAATAAGCTGAGATAATAAGACAAACTTTGTAGATAGTAACATTCACACATTATAAATTATCCAAGATACATATTTCTACCTTTCAAAACCCTTTGAAGTTAAGCAAAGGAATTGTCTCAATTTCCACTAATTAATTGATTTAAAACCATTGATTAAGCATCCACGTTATAACACTACCAAACACTTATTGTTTAGTGTTAGGAATCGTAATAAATAATCGTGACACTTTCGTAAAACGTCCCATCTAGAAGACTAAATTCAAAAAATTGAACATTAAAAAGTTTTTATTCATAACCTGTGTTTGAGTGTAAAGGGGGTAGTTCCCTATCTAAGGAGAGATTCACACTGTGTATTCAGGCAGGATCTGAGCTGAAGGCGGAAGAGACATAAGGGACGGAGACTCTTTGTGTGATGGGCCTGGGCCAGTGCAGAACCTGATAATCATTGTGTAAATACACTTGAAATCAATTCCAAAGAATACACTTGAAAGTAAGAACAGGTAGATCAGAGTGTTTTACTACCAATACGCATCTGTTCATATACCATAAAATTGCAAGATTGTACGTTTATACAAACACATTTAAAATGCCACTGATTAAAATAACGCTTTCTACAGAAATATAAGGCAGAGACCCTCGAGGCCTCTGACAAAAATCTTCTTGATTAGGATACAAGCAATTCAGGCAGGTATAAGCAAGAAAAGTGAAAAAAAAATCAGCAGTGAATTCTATTATTCCACTGATGGCAAAATCATCTCTCAAGATAAATTATTCTGCAGAGGCCTCTGAGAATTGAACAGGCTTTCTTCACATAGCCCCTGCCTCCCACCCAGGTTGCTGATGTTTGAAGTCTGCCTGCTTTTGTATCTGAGATAGAGTGATTTTTCGATGAGTATCTCTTCTTGTTAGACAATAACAGGAATGATCAGTAGCATAATCTACGGCTGTTAATTTGGAGTTTATGGTATAAAACTGTCTGCCAGAAATACCTCTAACCAATACAAAAGCATGCAATCTAATTTACGTTGGCAATAGTAGCATTTTTCTATTAACTTGCAGAGCGCTGAGTTTCGACTCTGGGGATTCATTTCCTAGCCAGCTCGCACAAAGATGAAAGGAAAACCTTTGTACAGCAGGCACGGAACACAGCCTACCCGTGGGAGGGTAAATTTTGAGAATGATAAAAAATGTGAGATACATTTATATATTATAACAATATAAAGTTCATTTTTCCAAAATGAATAAAAATACAGATACAAGTCGTGATTTTCCACATTAAACCATAACACTCCCTTATCTGTGACACATTATTGTAATAACATCTTGCCATTTCCCCGATCCTAACATATATTAGAGAGTATGTGTAATCTTAATTCTTATTTAATTTGCATTATAGTACATGACTTTAAGAGTTAGACAACAACTCCAAGAACAACATCAAAATGACTTCTCAACCATGATGGAATAGGCCATGAACAATGCTTCTACACCCAAGCTGAAAACACCAGAAAAAAACCATGCAGGGGTGTGCTGACTGCAGAATAGGCCTGCTTGTCTCTGCTAGTGGCCCTTAGCACCTCTCCCAGACCGTGCTGGTCTGTCTTCTGCCTCTCCCAGACCACGCTGGTCTGTCTTCTGCCTCTCCCAGACCACGCTAGTCTGTCTTCTGCCTCTCCCAGAACACGCTAGTCTGTCTTCTGCCTCTCCCAGACCGTGCTAGCCTGTCTTCTGCCCCTCCCAGACCACGCTAGTCTGTCTTCTGCCCCTCCCAGACCGTGCTAGCCTGTCTTCTGCCCCTCCCAGACCCTGCTAGCCTTTCTGCCTCTCCCAGACCACACTAGCCTGTCTTCTGCCTCTCCCAGACCCTCCTAGCCTGTCTTCTGCGGAAGGGCATCTCCTGTGTCTTCATTTTTCCATCAGCTCAAACCTGCAAAGATCTTCCACTCCAACATGTTTGACACTGGATGCATTTTGTCATCTATGGTACCTTGGGTTCACGAAATGTGATGCTTTCTCTCCCTAAACCATCAATAGGCTGCCTTCTTCGATAACGGGACAGTCTCCTGGAAGACAGAAATGCAGGTGTGCTCACAGGAAACAGACATGCTGGCCACATGGGCCCTCGCTGAACTCGGGCATTCTGCTGGTTTCCCAGGCGAGGAGACACAAAAGTGCTCATTCCACAACAGAACGTGGTCAGCCCCTGAGCAGTGTCGCACCCTGCAGGGGAGGAAAGCGCGGCCTTCTGTAAAGTAGGACAGAATGGGTCGTCTCAGCCTCCCATGTGCACATACTGGAAATGCCGAATTAGGAAGCCGAATGTTGGTTTTCTGTACTTTTAATGGCAGTTGTTTGTTAGTAAAGAACATCGAGATTTTTCTTTAACAAACAGGTGAAATACTTTGTAATTAGTATATTAAATGCTCTCTGAAAAATACTGTATTTAAAACCAGTTTTTCACTTAAGTAGTTTGATAATGTTTCCCTCAGTTCTGTTTTCACCGTTGAACACCTATTTTTTTATGTGGAGCAAAAAAAAAAAAAAAAAAAAAAGATAAAATAGTATGTAAATATGGCATTTAAATTTAATGTGGCATCTTTTGCTTCTATTGTGTATTAAGAACTGTTACATTTAATAAGTAATTTGCTGTAAAATGTAATTCTACCTTCAATGAACTTGAGGAATTGTTTATGATTTCCCATTCAAACCATAGACTTGATTGTTGAGTGAAGTATTTTGAAACTTCCACACCGCAGGTATGCATATTTTAATTTTTGAGGTTCTGACGAATATAGCTCTACATGTAGAAAATATAGGTATAATCTGAGAACTCAGCATTCAGCTGCTCCTTCCTCTGTATCGGGAACTAGAGGTCAGGTGTTGAGGAGGCTGAGAATACGACCCAGCTTTCCAGGAGAAGCTTGGGAAGTACCCAGGAGATACTGGCATACGCCTTTTAGCATCCTGCAAGAATTGGGAGTTACTTGTCAGAACTAGAATGACGTAAGAACTGGGAGGCAGTCTGTCAATGTGGTAAAGCTCACTAGCACTGTTCAAAGCTCACCAATACTATAAAATATTTAACAATCTTCTGATCACTTATTTTACCTGTTAAGAGCTTTGCTAAACCCTGTATCACTTTCTCCCCCCTCAATAAGGCAGTCATTTACACTTGTAGTTTTTGAACAGGCTTTTTGAAAGTAAATGCCTTTACCACAATAAAGGCATTGTGTTTAAAAATGGTGTCTTAGAGCCAGATTTGAAGGCAGGCAGGATTTCTAGCTCCTTGGGCCTGTGGCTTGTTCCTGTCTTACTTCTTCGCCAATCTATTGTCAGCTTCATGCGCAGAATGAAGGGTTAGTTGCGTTCTATTTAGCATTATTATTTTTCAGAGTGTTTTTATGCCTGATTAGTGGTGGTGCATGATAGTATTTTGACGTGACATGCTGTCAGAAGAAGGGAAAACAGATGCTCTGGAGTTGTGTTACAGTTTCACTGAGACAGTTTGGAGGAATAAATACTGTCAAAGGCAATCAAACTAATGCCTAAGTCTGCATTAACTGAGAGGGAAGGCATTTTGACAGATTGCAGATGGAAATTTCTGGTGACTCAGCTCTGGCAGGTGACAATATAGGGAATGCAAGTGTCACACACACATTCACCATCTATCCTGGTCATAGTGGACTGTAAGATTCTGTGCAACTAGGAAGAGTTCAAGGTTCATATTCCCGGGAAGTGGTATTGATTTGCTAAAATCTCAAAGCCTGAAAGGCTAAACAATTTTTAAAACAGTTATAAAATCTAAGAAAACAGGGCTGAAAGGACTTTTCCAAACTATGACTTACTTGACAAACCTATGTAAACAAAACTCCTGCCTAGATCACCTATTTTGTTTCGTTGGGTAGAAACTTCCACAGGTCCAGAGCACAATTTGAGCATGGTGCTTGAAGACTGATGTAAAACCACATGAAGGTTAAGAGTGGGGCCCTGTGCAAGCACCCTGGCATTTAGGAACAGACAATACCCTTAGCACATGGACAGATGCACTTGAGTACCAGCAATGTGGCAATGATGATGTCCATTTGTTTGGATCATGAGAAGAGAAATTTCTGGGTTTCCTGAGATAATTGTCACCCTGGGAGCACCCTGATCTTTGCATCACTGCATTAATTCACAGAGCCACATGAGCTGGGAGGGCATGGGAGTTTCTGGACAAGCAAAACTGAGTTTCGAATGTGATATCAAGTTTATAGAGCCACAGAAGTACAAAAAGGAATAATATTAGCAACACTTTCAAGAGTACAGGTGACCTTGAACA
Organism: Arctocebus calabarensis; assembly: GCA_963573935.1. NCBI lineage: Eukaryota > Metazoa > Chordata > Mammalia > Primates > Lorisidae > Arctocebus > Arctocebus calabarensis. The sequence continues at coordinate 5,434 of CAUYON010014811.1, read as the reverse complement.
ATGGTTTACGCTGGATGGGTCCCCTTACACCTGCAGCTAACTGACCGGGGTGGTAATTGCTGAAGGGTGGGGTAGCTACAGAAATTTCTTAAAATAAGGCAACAATCAAATGTGGCATATTACTCGACTCTTTCATCAAATATCTCTCTGGGTGTGTGACACTGCTGGACTCTGTTTACATGCAGAAGGACTTCTTCCAATACTGATTGCATTCTGCTTTATCCCCTGAGTTTAGGTAATATTCTGAATTCTTTGTTGTCATTTCAAAGATGTTCACAGCATAAACTGCTTTCTTTGTTCATCCATAAGAAGTGGCTCCTTGTCTGTTCAAGTTTGATCATGAAATTGCAGCAATTCGGTCTTGTCTTCAGACACCACTTTTAATTCCGGTTCACTTGTTATTTCTTCCACATCTGTTAGTAACTTCCTCCACTGGGGTACTGAGTCTGTCATCGTCATTCATGAGAGGTGGAAAAACTTCTTCCATACTTCTGTTAATATTGATATTTTGACCTCTTCCCACGAATCACAAATATTCTCAATGGAATCTAGAATGGTGAGTCCTTTAAAGAAATTTCGAATTTACTTTGCCTACATTCATCAGAGGAATCACCTTCTATGGAACCTGTAGCCTTACAAAAGGTATCTCCTAAAAAACAGGAGAGTTAGAAGTCAACATTGCTTCTTGAGCTATGAGCTGCACAATGGATGTTGTGTTCGCAGACATGGAAATGACAGTAATCTCCCTCAGAGCCCTTGGGTGACAGGTACATTGCCAGTGAGCCATAATGTTTTAAAAGCAAACCTTTTTTATGAATAGGTCTCAACAGTGGGCCTAAAATATTCAGCAAATTATTCTGTAAACAGATGTAAAACCATGTGAAGGTTAAGAGGGGGCTGTCATTCAGGCTCTGTTGTTCCATTTACAGAGCACGGTAGTGTAGATTTAGCACAATTGTCAAGGACCCTAGAGTTTTCAGAATGGTACATGGGTAGTGGCTTCAACTGAAAGTCTCCCCCACGTTCGTCCCTACCAGGAGTTGGTTGTCTTTTGAAGCTCTGAGCTGAGCCTGGCCCTCTTCCTAGTTACGACAGTCCTGGAGGCATGTTTTCCCAACAGAAGGCTGTATTGTCGACATTGAAAATGTGTTGTTGAGTGTAGCCACTATCATCAGGTGCCTTAGTAGATTTTCTACGTAACTTACTGCAGCATCTTCATCGGAACTTGCTGCTTTTCCTTGCACCTCTGTGCTCTGGAGATAGTTTCTTTTTTTAGACCGTATGAATCAACCTCTGCAGCTTCCAACTTCTCTTCTGCAGCTTCCCCACCTCCCTCAGCCTTCACGGAATTGGAGGAGTTAGGGCCTTGCTCTGGGTTAGCCTTTGGTTGAAGGGAAAGTTGTGGCTCGTTTGACCTTCTGTCCAGAATTCCTCCAGATCAGCAATTCGTCATTTGTGGGTTCCCTATGGCACTTTAATATCCTTCGAGAATTTTCCCTTTGTATCCACCAATTGGCTGACCCGGCTCAGCTTTTTGCACACTCTGTTCACTACAATTAATCAGAGAGACGTGACTCTTCCTTCTATGGGAATGCTTAAAAACCATTGTAGGGCTTTTCATTGGCTTAATTTCAATATTATTGTCGTCATGAATGAGGGGGCCTGAGCGGAGGGAGAGAGAGGAGAGGGTGGGGGGCCGGAGGAGCAGCTGGGGTAGTTTGTGGTCCTACCTGAGCGCAGCTCATCCTGCTCAGAAACGTCACAGCAGCAACATCAAACACGCCTGAGCACGGATCCCATAACATGTATGGTAACAGCGAAAAAGTTTGAAATACTGTGAGGTTTGCCAAGATATGACACAGAGGCAGGAAATGAGCACACGCTGTTGGAAAGACGATGCCCAGAGTCTTGCTCAACCCAGAGCTGCCCTGAGCTTTCAACTTGTGAAAACAACCCTGTTACCTGCGAACAGCAATAAGCGAGGTTGTGCTCATGCTGTGATTGCCTTGAGCACTTTTGTCTGAGGCGTCCAGAACCCAGTGCACCAGCTTTCTGGAAACCCCAAATCCATCTCGCCCAGCACGGCTCTCCCCGCCCCTCTCAGTCAGCCCTGGGGGACGTGTCACTGCCCTGGTCCGTGGCCCTGGGGTCCAGCATGTTCAGGGCAACAGCCCAGCTCACCTCCACCCCTGGAGCAGAGCCAGGCCAAGTGAATCTATGTGAAAAAGTCAAAATATTTACTTACCATATTGGAATTTTTTTAATCTTTGGAATGTATATTAAAAAAAAGAAAAGAAATAAAACTTGGAATGGAGCAGGAAGCTAATACGAACCACTTGCTGTGCAATGACAGGGCCACGTGTCCCCGACGTGTTTTATGTATGGAGCAATCATGGCAAAGACAAAATCTGAAATGTTTTTCATTTCTCTCTCTCACTACATGTGTGTCTCATTTTAGAATGAAAATCATGCTGACCAGTAGCCTAGTATTTTAATAAAACAACATTTAAGACCTACATTCCAATGGTTTTCCTTTTTTTTCTGTCAGTAAATTTTTTTTTAAATGCTAATGCTCCTAGCTTCCCAAATTTCAAGGATTTTTTCCCTCTAGTTCTGATAGCAAACCAAATAAAATTAAAGGAGCCCAATACTTTAAGTAAAATATTTTTTATTAAAAATAGTATTTTTGCAGTAAAAATTGTGATGTCTTTAGCAAAATTTTTATTTGGAATACATAACGCTTTTAGTGAAATATTTATTTAAATGTGTCTAAAAGTTCTTGATCATGATTGATTACAATAACCAAAGGATCAAAGCTATTATCTTATACCTTCAGTATTTTTCAATGTGGGTTTATAGTCAAAAACCCTATAGAAGGAACATTGTCTTGGGAGAGTAGGGGAATAACTGGAATGTGGAAACGAAGGATAGAAGCTTTCTTGTAAAAGAAATTTGTTGGGCATGGTGGCTCACGCCTGCAATCCCAGCATTCTGGGAGGATCCCTTGAGCTCAGAAATTGGAGACCAGCCTGGGCAAGAGTGAGACCTCATGTCTACTAAGAAAAAAAAAACAACCCTGTCTGGGCCTTGTGGTGGGAGCCTGTAGTCGCAGCTACTGTGGAAGCTGAGGCAGGAGGATTGCCTGAACCCAAGATTTTGAGGTTGCTGTGAGTTGGGTGGAGTCCATGGCACTCTAGCTTGGGCCATAGAGGGAGATTCTGTCTCAAAAAAAAAAAAAATTTCCATACACGGACTTGTCCCTTGCATCATTGGAAAAGCAACCTCATCTTTTGGGGGACATCCTACCACTCCACTCCTAACATCACATCTACTGGGAGGGGAACATCTTTCTAGTATACAAGTAATTAGAAGCAATACTCAACTATGGTGGAAAGAACTTTTGAATTAAAAATATAGAAAAAATATTCAGAAATGCTGTCCCCTTGTAAAGCAGGAAAACATCTCTGTGACCCTAAGTGAAGCTTTTCAGGGTAATGTTACATGGACAGACTTTCCAATGCAACAGGATGGCATATATCCGGATCACTTTGTTCACTACACATCTGTGATATAATCCGATTTATTGGTGAGAGGAAATTATCAAGATGTAGGTTTCATCACATTAAATTGATGAGAAAAATTATTATTAAAGAGACCTTGCAACATATTAATAAATGGGTACAGTATGTAAGGAACATTAACAAAACTTGCCTGAACTAGATTGTAAATCTCCAAAGAGTTTTTGAATTACTCACACCTCCAGGACACAGAAATGCAAACTACTGGATTATAGACATGTCAAATTTGCTGCTACAAGTCCTAAAAAAAGAAAAAAAAGCAAGATAAAAGGTGGTGCTTTAATGAGCTGTGCCTGTAGGTGAACCCCAGGTGAGGTGACTTTGGCGGTGTGTGTAATATAAGCTCATCTGTGACAGGTCTAAATGGCAGGGAAGATCTAAGTGGGCCCGAAACACCTCACTGGGAGAGAACATTCAGCTTGTACTCGTTAAATATGATATTTTATTAGACTTGGTTTTTGTCATAATAGCAAACTTATTTGGATGATTCTTAATTTTAGTTAGAAATGATTTTTCTGAGACATTGTGTTTATTCTTCAAATGCCAATCATGGCCAACACCGTTAAAAACAGATGCCACACAAGAATGATTGTCCCAAACGCCTCAGAGTTGTCAACCAGTTTCACAAATGACTCTGAAGCTTATGGTGACTCACTTCCCTGGATAAAGTCACATGTGTGGCCGATACTTCTTCCATCCCAGGTTTGAACCCAGGCAGACGACTGGCTGTAACTTAACTCTGCAAACATAACCCCACAGATCTGTGTAACTTGTCAAGTTCTAAGCTCCAGCACCCCACGATCAGGTGGTAATGTGTGGAAACCTAGGTTACCAGTGAGAACTTCTGCAAATCATTTGAGAACATGAGAAGTCATTCAGGAGTTATTTATTCTAAATATTTCACTATATTGTTTTTCCGGGCTGTACTGAGAAATCTGTCTGTGTCACATGTATGACCGAGGTTCATGAGAAAACACGCCTGTCTCCTGCACGTCCTTTAGCAGATGGCTGTGTTGGGGAGAAGTGTGATTGTGAAATTCCTGGGAAAGCCAAGTGGACAGCTGCTTATACAGATGTTTGGGAGCGTCCGTTCCCCTGATCCCTACAGATCCCTTCTTACTGTGAAAGGCAGTGCTGCCTCACCTTTCAAGTTTTGGAGATAGTTCGGATATTTTAAGGGAGTTGACTTGTGTGTCATGAATGTGGTGGTCGAGAAGCAATGGAGATGACGGTGACCTAGGGCTTATCTCCCACGAAACTGCCTTGTACAAGCCCTGGGCTTCCATGGGGGACGGTGTGCTCAAGTCCTGGTGGACACAGGGGGGCTCAATCTAGGTGACGGTCCACGCTCTTGACCTCCAACCTGAATAGTCATCTTGGAAGCCTCATGAAATAGACTTCAAAGACACACCTGAAAATTCAGCTTTTCTTTTATGTGGATTTTTTTAATGTAGCAAAAATGATACCAACTAGATTCCATTCATTCTTTCCTTCATTCATTCACACTGGGGCTGCCTTATTGAGAAAGAGCTCTTACATGTGCCATTGAAAATATGCAGCAGATTTGTGGAGATCTGGCACACCTACATTTCCTTGGGGCAGGTGAGCAAGGCCATGGACCTCTCCTTTTCTTTTTAAACTACTATTTTAGAAAATGGCATTGCCTGGAAGAAGGAGTATTCCTCTGCTTAAATTGGCATTTTTTTTTTTTTTTTGTAGAGACAGAGTTTCACTTTGTTGCCCTTGGTAGAGTGCCATGGTGTCACACAGCTCACAGCAACCTCCAATTCTTGGGCTTACATGATTCTCCTCCCTCAGCCTCCCGAGTAGCTGAGACCACAGGCACCTGTCACAAC
>CAUYON010014807.1:0-10478 GCA_963573935.1 Arctocebus calabarensis | reverse complement strand
GGGTATATATAGGTGTATGGGTTCCTTGGCCAGGAAACAAATGAATACAGTCCCTTCCACCACGGGCAAGGTGAATGAATGTATCAATGAATGGATACAGTCCTTTCATGGAATTGAGGCCTAGGAAATTCACAGTAAATTGGCCTAGGCATAGGAGATGGGGGTTCCATATTTAGTCCTAAGTGTGAAATGAAGGAGACACAGGTATTTTAAATAAATAAAAATTTTCTTCAATAATTGACTTTACCCTTTTTAACTTCCTCACCCTGAAAATCAGACACCCAAGAATTTTCTTTCCCCATTTCACATAATAACCAGCTTTATAAACAGACCCTTAAATCAGAATTAAAAACTGCTATAAAATCTATTTGTAGGCTGGGCACAGTGTCTTAGGCCTGTAATCCTAGCACTCTGGGAGGCCAAGGCAGGTGGATAGCTTGAGCTCATGAGTTTAAGACCAGCCTGAGCAAAAGTGAGACCCCCGTCTCTACTAAAAATAGAAAAACTGAGCCAAGAAGATCGCTTGAGCTCAAGAGTTAGAGGTTGCCGTTAGGTAAGACACCATGGCACTCTACCCAGGGCAACAGCTTGAGACTCAAAAAAGAAAACAAACTATTTGTAATATAGAAATATTTCCTCTCTTCCCACTCAAATCACAAAATGAAATAATATTACTGTAACAAATTATACTCTGTTTTTGTTATAAGAGCCTGTTTCAGATGTAAAATGACCTCAAAAATAGCTCTGTGAGGATTGAAGTAAAATAGCATATTGTGACTAGCCATATAAATTTTTTGTGTCAATTTTCCAAAAGTTAGATCCTAGAGTAATCTTAGTACTTTGGAAGGTAGACTTTTAAATCATCTCAAAACACAGACAATTTTGCAAAGTCATATGGTAACTTCTTTTATCAATAATAAAAGTTATGGAATGGAGAAGCAAGAATCCAACATACTCAGTTCTAATATGAAGCCAGTAGATGATCTAATACACACTCACATAAGAGAAAAACTCAAATCAATTCAAGGTGGGGGGCAGGGCAATGAGGGAGTGGGCAGAAGGGAGGAAGGAGAAAGATGGGGGTCACAGATTATGGCACACCTCTTGGGCATGGGACACAATTATAAGAGGGACTTTACCTAACAAATGCAAACACCATAACCTAATTCTTTGTACCCTCGATGAACCCCAAACAATAAAAAAAAATAAAAATAACAAATTATTCCCTATAAAAAATAATAATAAAAGTTATGTTTACCAGTGCTTTTGGGGGTTATTGAGCAGATATTCTAGAAATCACTTTTGCTAAACAATGTGATGAGTCCATTCCAAATACTGCAGTTGAATATTCATTTATATTACACTTTGAGTCAGTCAAATCAGATAACCTCAACCACAGAATCTATTCAGGAACTAGTATTAAAACATTTTTCTTTAGACACTGATAAAATAAATTGGACAATGACAATTTCCAAAATGTCTTTCACTTTGTGCACTTAGATTTAGTTTCTGAACCCCTTTTGAAACATATGTCTAAATGAAATTAAAGTCTTTGTTTTACACAGAGACCTCCCATTCCATTTCATCCTATGCCCAAACTCCATATCTTTAACAATTTAAGGCTTTCTTATGGATGCAGAAATAACTAGTAAGCCACTAGAATGGTGATGTTCTGACAATGATCAAAAAAAAAAATCAGTGTTAGACTGTTGTAAGTCATGGGTCAAACCACAATCAATATAAAGACATTTATTGAATATCCACTGTACGTCAACACTTAACAAAACACAGTTGGGCATTATCATGCATTTGTCCCAATATCTGCCTACGAGGGAGTTTACAATTACATTTGTACACAGGTTATGTTTGTGTGTGCTATTGGGAAACAGAAATTTATATAGAAAGTTAGTAAACAACATGAGGTTACACGATAATGATGGAGTGTATGGAACACTTAGTAGGTGACTGAGAATTCAGAGGAGGGCCAAGTCTCCACAGTGGAATTGGTGAGAATAGTGCCTATAATGGTAGTATTTCACTGACTATAATAAAGTACATGGGATATTTTTCCAACTCCCGAATTTCTACAAGATTGTCCCTTTTGTACATATTAAATCTGTTCATAAAGCCAGCCCAGTTTTAAGGGGAAATAGAGATCCAATTTTAGTGTACTTAACCCATTCAGCATTGCAACTTTCTCCTAATAGTTTATTAAAAATGCAAGTTCTTGGGAGGCCGAGGCAAGTGGATTGCTTGAACTCAGGGATTTGAGATCAGCCTGAGCAAGAGATACTATCTGCAGTAAAAAGAAAAATAGAAAAACTGAGGCAAGAGGATTGCTTGAGCACAAGAATTTGAGGTTGCTGTGAGCTATGATGCTACCCAGGGCAACAGAGTGAGACTGTCTCAAAAAAATGCAAGTTCTTATATGTCTGCAACTTTTAGAGACATATTCTTAATCCAATGCTATTTAATTCTGATGGGTAAATACATATTTAAAATTTCATGGCAACTCTATGAAGGAGAAAATTTATGGCAAAAACATTAAGGCAAAAACGCACTAACAGGCCAGGCATGGCGGCTCATACCTGTAATCCCAGCATCTTTGGAAGCTGAAGCAGGAAGATTACTTGAGGACAGGAGCTGAAGATAAGCTTGGGCAACATAGCAAGATCCTTTCTTTACAAAAAAAATCTTATAAAAATTAGCTGGGCATAGTTGTGCACACATAGTTCTAGCTACTCAGGAGAGTGAGGTTCTCTTAAGTTCCACAATTTGAAGCTTCAGTGAAGTGTGATCATGCCACTGCACTCAAGCCTGGGCAACAGAATGAGACCTCCTCCCTAAAATAAAATAAAGAACAACAAAAAACACTTGCTGATATACTGAAAAACATTACCATCTGATGCATTGAAAAATGGCACCAAAACATAAGTAAAATGTCCATGAGTAAAATTACCATTAAATAGTCCCTCTAGCCCTCATTAATTATAGTTAAAAGGTATTGTAATTAGATACTAATAAGGTGACCTAGCTCCTTACATTTTATGAAAATTTTCTTGATTACCCATCTCTGCATTCATATTTCTTTACCTACTTCTAATCCAGTTAGTTTTATTTTTATGTTTTAAAGCATGCCTCACTCTGAACAATTCATAAAATGCAAGCAGAAAATGACCTTTGAAGGCAACTTGTGGGATTATATATAAGCATTACAAGTCACCAGATATTGTTGAATGTGCAGTCTTTGTTAAGCACTGTGCTTGGCATTAGGCAAATAGGACCCTAGGAAACAAGAAAAATTGTCACTTTTAAAAATATATTCATAATTTAAATAGGTTATAATAGTGTAAAATTTTCTAACTTAATGTCACTCAGTAAAATATCTAATTTTTAACATCAGCTTTGAATAACTTCTGGAGGATTTCTAAAATCAACAATGACTCTGACTAATGGCTGCTAATGGAAATCTGAAATGCCCAGTTCCAACTAAAATCCTGAGACATGTAGTTGTTTTTTTACTTTCTTTAGGAGAGAAGAAGAATTCCTGTATTAATGAATAAAGTCTGCATTTATGTGCCTGAAATAAATAGTTCCACTACTTGTGGGTTATGCTGCTAATGTATGAATTAGTACCTTTCTTTTTCTGAAGAATTTTTTTGTTTTTGTTTAGCAGGCCCCAGTACACGGGGCCAGCACTCTAACCATGGAGCTACAGGTGCCCAGCCATCTTGAAGAGATTTTTAATAATGAAAGTAGAATATATTGAAAGTCAGTTTACCTGTCAGTGCATTGGTCAATACAAACAAGATACCATTAACTCTCAGTGGTATTTTCTGAGTTGGTGTAATGGAGTAGAAAGTGGGTTTTAGTATCAGATGGATATACTTTTAAATATTACTTTATCATTTTCTCTCCACTGGCAAATGACCACTTATTTCTAAATAAAAATTTCCTCACCTATAAAACAGGGAAATTAATAGCTAAATGGCATGACATTGAGGGTTAGCAGTTATGTTAATAAAGTATCTTGCACATAGTACATATATTCTTTGTTAATATTTTATTTTACTTTAATTAAATCATAGCTGTGTATATTAATGCAATCATGAGGTACATTGTGCTGGTTTTATATAGAATTTTAAATATTTTCTTTTTTTATCTTTATCATTAAATCATAGCTGTGTACAATAGTGCAATCAAGGGGTACAATGTGCTGGTTTCATATACAATCTGAACTATTTTCATCAATCGAACTGGTTAACATAGACTTCATGGCATTTTCTTAGGTATTGTGTTCAAACATTTATATTCTACATTTAGTAACTTTGATTTTTTTGAGAAAATTGTTTTAGAATCCCTGAATAAAATGATCAGGCAGATTATATATAAGGTCACATGCTGGAAATTTCTGAGAATCTTTCTTAGATGAATGATAGCATACTAGGATGAGATTGAGCAACAAAGAAAAGCAAAGCAAAGAAAATTAGCATTTTCCGAAAAACAAGCAAAAAGAACTAGTAGGTCATGTCAGCTTACAAATGGAACTTTCCAGCCTGCTGACAAGTAATTAAGTAGTTTTGTATGCATTGTACATGTCTTGGTAGAGAGGGAGATGATCACACATAGTCCATTTCCCCATTAATATATAGCTTTGTTGTCATTTCCATGTTAAAAAAATATGGTTTATATCTCTCATTACGAAAACACAGAGCTACCTAGATGAAGCCTTCTCTATATGAGATAGATGGAAGGTTGTGTTACTGGATAAGGAAACATAGCTACTCCAGATCAGCAGTGAAAAACTTCAAGTTCTAAGCTAATAGTCCAGTTTCCATCTTGATTCTCTTCAACATATTTTTAGACTCCTCATAAAACAAAAGAAATGGATGATAAATAAATATATAATGTATGTTTATGTAGAGATATAGATATATAGATATAGATATAGATGTAGATATAGACATATATGGCCACAAGATGAAACAGAACATTAAAAATTCTTTGCAAAAATCCCATGTCCTGGACATTTTAACAATGTTGATTCTTCCCAGCCATGAGCATGGTATGTTTTTCCATTTGTTGACATGTCAACTATTTCTTTTCTTAGCGTCTCATAGCTCTCTTTATGGAGATCCTTCACATCCTTTGTTAGGTAAACTCCCAAATATTTCATCTTCTTTGCCACTACTGTGAAAGGCATAGAGTCCTTGACTGCTTTTCAGCTTGGCTATTGTTGGTATATATAAAGGCTACAGATTGATGAGTGTTGATTTTGTAACCTGAGATGCTGCTGTATTCCTTGATCACTTCTAAGAGTTTTGTAGTAGAATCCCTGGTGTTTTCCAGATATACAATCATATCATCTGCGAAGAATGAAAGTTTAATCTCTTCTGACCCTATGTGGATACCCTTGATCACCTTTTCTTCCCTAATTGCAATGGCTAAAACTTCCATTACAATGTTACAGAGTAATGGGGACAATGGGTAACCTTGCCTGGTTCCTGATCTAAGTGGAAATGATTTCAATTTAACTCCATTCAATATGATATTGGCTGTGAGTTTGCTGTAGATGCCCTCTATTACTTTAAGAAATGTCCCTTCTATACCAATTTTCTTAAGTGTTCTGATCATGAAGGGATTCTGGATATTATCAAAAGCTTTTTCTGCAACAATTGAGAGAATCATATGGTCTTTATTTTTTAATTTGTTTATGTGCTAAATTACATTTATAGATTTACATTTTTTTTATTAAATCATAACTGTGTACATTGGTGCAGTCATGGGGCACAATGTGCTGACTTCATATACAATCTGAAATATTTTCATTGAACTATTTAACATAGCCTTCATGGCCTTTTAATCACTATATGAAGACATTTATATTCTACATTTAGTAATTTTCACTTGTATCCTTCTAAGATGCACCGTAAGTGTGATCCCACCATAGATTTACATATATTGAAGCAATATACAATTTTAATGCAATTCCTATTAAAGCTCCATTGTCATATATTAAAGATCTCAAAAAAAATAATACTTTGTTTTATATGGAATCCGAAAAAAACTCGAATAGCAAAGACATTACTTAGAAATATAAACAAAGCAGGAGAAATCATGTTACCAGATCTGAGACTGTACTATAAACCGATAGCTTTTTGTTTTGTACTGGCACAAAAACAGAGAGGTAGATGTATGGAACAGAATAGAGAACCAAGAGATGAACCCAGTTACTTACCATTATTTGATCTTTGACTAGCCAATTAAAAACATTTCAGTGGGGAAAAGATTCCCTATTTAACAAATGGTGCTGGGTGAACTGGCTAGTGACCTGTAGAAGACTGAAACTGGATCCACACCTTTCACCACTAATGAAGATAGACTCACACTGGATTAAAGATTTAAACTTAAGACATGAAACTATAAAAATACTAGAAGAAAGTACAGGGAAAACTTTTGAAGGAATCGGCTTGGGTGAATTTTTTATGAGGAGGACTCCCCAGGCAACTGAAGCAGTATCAAAAATACACTACTGGGACCTGATCTAACTAAAAAGCTTCTGCACAGCCAAGAACATAGTAAGTATAGCAAGAAGACAGCCCTCAGAATGGGAGAAAATATTTGCAGGTTATGCCTCTGACAAAGGCTTAATAACCAGAATACACAGAGAACTCAAACGTATTACCAAGAAAAGAACAAGTGACCCCATCTCAGGGTGGACAAAGGATTTGAAGAGAAACTTCTCCAAAGAAGACAGGCACACGGCCTACAGACACAAGAAAAAATGCTCAGCATCCTTAATCATCAGAGAAATGCAAATCAAAACTACTTTGAGATATCATCTAACTCCAGTAAGATTAGCCCACATAACAAAATCCCAAAACCAGAGAAGCTGGCATGGATGTGGAGAAAAGGGAACACTTCTACATTGCTGGTGTGAATGCAAACTAATACGTTCCTTTTGGAAAGGTGTTTGGAGAATAATTAGAGACCTAAAAATTAAACTACCATTTGATCCTATAATTCCTTTACTAGGCATATACCCAGAAGACCAAAAACCACATTATAACAAAGATATCTGTACCAGAATGTTTATTGCAGCCCAATTCATAATTGCTAAGTCATGGAAGAAGCCCAAGTGCCCATCGATCCATGAATGGATTAATATATTTTGGTACAGGTATACCAGGAAGTATTATGCAGCTTAAAGAAAGGTGGACACTTTATCCTTTTCATGTTTACATGGATGGAGCTGGAACATATTCTTCTTAGCAAAGTATCTCAAGAATGGAAAAAAAAGTATCCAATGTACTCAGTCCTACTATGAAGCTAATTTATAGCTTTCATATGAAGGCTATAACCCAATTATAGCACAAGAATATGGGGAAAGGGGCATAGGAGGTGTGGGGAGGGGCACATGGAGGGAGGGTTATTGGTGGGATCACACCTATGGTGCATCTTAGAAGGGTACAGGTGAAACTTACTAAATGCAGTATACAAATGTCTTCATTTAATAACTAAGAAAATGCCATGAAGGCTATGTTAAACAGTTTGATGAAAATATTTCAGATTGTATATGAAACCAGCACATTGTACCCCACAATTGCACTAATATACACAGCTATGATTTAATAAAAAGAAAAATACCATGTCCTTAATCATAGACTAACCAGCCTTCTCCAAATTTCATTTTAGAAGACATTTGGCAGAAGATTAAATTGCTTCTTGTTGCAGCATTATTCTTAACTTGCCTGTGTGGGTCTTTGAGGTAAAAACAAAACAAACCACCACCAACAACAACAACAATAAAGGGTACCTGCACCTGAATCTGATTCAGTTCAGTGGGTAACTTCTCAGAACAGTGGAAACAGAGGCAGTAGAAGTCGCTTATCTTGGGTGGAAGACTGCAGCTGGTATCTTAAATGTTAGACTCATTTGTACATTTTATTTTAATTTATCCTTGAACAATTCTTTAAAGTAAGTAAAACAGGGAATGTTCTTGAGTTTTCAAATGGGAAAACTAAATCCCAAAATTACAGACAGTATGTAGCAGAGCAGATACTAAAATAGATTTTATTCCTCTCTTCTTTACATATATTAGAACCACAGAATATGTTTTCTTCTGAGTCTCTCAGGGTGGAAGCAGGGTCAAGCATCTCTTGACAGTATTAATTTTTGGCACATAACATCTTTAATACAGGTTCTTAGTTTAAATAAAAATCCTTTCAATTCAAGAATGATACTGCTTCACATGGATGATGATGCCATCATCTCGTTAAAACTCACATTGCCACTACTTTGGAAGGCCTTTTGGGGGTGTATTTATCATAGTCAGAGACAAGCAGCTATTCAAATAACAACTCTATAATTTTATTACAAAGTCTTTTAAGTTCGGAGCTTTGTTTTCTTTTGTTGAATATCAACTTGTATATAGGATTGTTGGAGACTTTGGATGCAGGAAAATACATACGTTTATTTAGCAATGAATTCTGTTTTCTAAAATCTGGTAGACTTGACTTTTGGGTAACAATACTACCAAACAAATATGTTGGATATATATGTGTACATGTGTTTGTGTGTGTGCAATCATACATGTGAGTATATATGTAGTTGGCCTTTCCTATCTACAAATTTAACCCACCAAAGATCAAAAATTTTGAAAAAAAATGAAAACTAACAACACAACAATGAAAATAATACAAATTTAAAACAACATAGTATAACAGTTATTTAAATAGCAGTTACATTATACTGGCTACAAAAATAATTTTATGGTTGAGGGTCACCACAACATGAGGAACTGTGCTAAAGGGTCACAGCATTGCGAAGGTTAAGAACCATTGCTTTAGACCTTATTAAAGAATTATGCTTTAATTTACAAAGGAACCTGGAATATAACATTTAAATATGTACAATTTTGAAAGGGAAGCAGATAGAAAAATTGATATGTTGAAGAAGTAATTGAAATAAAAAGGCTAGAAAGGACAGAAAATTTAAAAAAAAAAAAGAGTAACTAGAATGCATTAAATAAGATAGTAGCTCTAAACCCAAACATACCAGTATTTACATTAAATGTAAATGGACTAAAACTTCAGGTAAAGATTGTCAAGCCAGGTTAAAACAAAAGAAAAATTAAGTTCAAATCTATGCTATCAATCATAGATACATATAAAGCATAGGGATATAGAAATACTGAAATTAATAGAATAGAAAAATACACCATATAATTAATAACTGAAGAAAAGATGGTATAGCTACTTTAATAGAAAATAGCTAAAAAAATAAAATAGCATTGCTAAGACGTTAGGTGCTATACTACAGTCTATTAACCAAGGATAAGTAACAGGTTTAAATTTGTATGCACTTAATAACATGGTTACAAAATATGCAAAATAAAAATTAATAGAAATGAATAATTAATTTCACTAACTGACAGAACAAACTGGAAAAAATTAAGTTTATGAAATATTTGAAAAACATGAGTGACAAAATTGATCACATTGAATACATATTACTTTTGAGCATACATGGAGTATTAACAAAAGTTGACTATTTCCTAGGCCATTAAAAAGTTTCCACAATGGGTGGCACCTATGGCTCAAAGGAGCAGGGCTCTGGTCCCATATGCCAGAGGTGGTGGGTTCAAACCCAGCTCCAGCCAAAAACTGAAAAAAAAAAAAAAAAAGTTTCCACAAAATGAACAAAACTGAATTCACATAGAACCTGTTTTTTCACCATAAAGCATGTAAGCTAAAAATGAAGTATAAAATGATAACTAGAAAACTTTCAAGTATTTGGAAATGAATAAGCACTTTGAAATAATCCACAGATCAAAAATTATGTTGAAAAGTAGAAAAAATTATAAACTGAACTATAATAAAATGCCAAATATCAAAATTCATCAGATGAATCAAAAGCAGTATTTAGAACTAGAAATGTAGTCTTAAATCCATGTGCTATAAAGAATAAGGCTGCAAATTAATTCAAATATTCCAGAAGAAACCAACCTAGATTTTGGACTTCTGGCCTCCAGATTGTAGGCAAATAAATTTATGTTGTTTTAAGCCATCGAGTTTGTAATTTTTTTTAAAGCATTCCTTGGAAACAAACATTGCCAGTTTCGTCTAGTTATATTTTTGTAGGAATTTGTCTATTTGTCTAATTCTTAAGGTTTTGACACAAAGTTATTTATACTTTCCCTTTGTTATGTTTTTAATTTCTGTAGCATTTGCAGTGACGTCCCTTTTGTATTCCTAATAGTCATTGTTTGTTCCTTCTCTTTCTCATTCTCTCCATTTTAATCAGTCTTGCCAGTGGTTTGTTAGTCAATTTTTTCTTTTTTTTTTTTTATTGAATCATAGCTGTGTACATTAGTTCAACCATGGGGTACAGTGTGGGGGCTTTACATGCAATCTGAGATATTTTATCAACCTGATTGACATAACATTCATGATATTTTCTCGTTTACTATATGAAAA
>CAUYON010014806.1:0-16582 GCA_963573935.1 Arctocebus calabarensis | reverse complement strand
ACAAAAGAGCATGACTGCTTCACTAAAATTTTATTTACAAATAGAGTTTTGAATTTGGCCCGTGGTTTTACCATGCCCTGGACTTATTAGATGCATTCTTCTTCTCTCTCAGCATTCACAGACTTAACTTTTTTTTTTTTTTTAGAATCTCACTATGTTGCTCTCAATAGAGTGCTGTAGCATCACAGCGCACAGCAACCTCCAACTGCTGGGCTTTTAAGCAATTCTCTTGCCTCAGCCTCCCGAGTAGCTGGGACTACAGGTACCCGCCATAACGCCCAGGTATTTTTTTTGTTGCAGTTTGGCCAGGGCTGGGTTCGAACCCACCATCTTTGGTATATGGGGCCAGCACCCTACACACTGAGCTACAGATTACTTTTTTATGTACTTTAAATGTTAAAGTTAAAGGTGCTTCAGTTGTTTCTACTTCTCACTCAATTTTGCTATGAACCTAAAACTGCTTTGAAAAATTAAGTTCACTAAAAAATGTAGAGGCCGGGCACAGTGGCTCATGTCTATAATCCTAGCACTCTAAGAGGCCAACGTAAGTGGATTGCTTGAGTTCCAGTGTTCGAGACCAGCCTGAGCAAGAGTGAGACCCCCATCCCTACTGAACAAAAAATAAAAAAGGAGGCTCGGCGCCTGTGGCTCAACGGGCTAAGGCACCAGCCACGTACACCTGAGCTGGCGGGTTCAAATCCAGCCCCCGGGCCCACCAAACAACGACGGCTGCAACCAAAAAATGGCCAGGCGTTGTGGCGGGCGCCTGTAGTCCCAGCAACTTGGGATGCAGAGGCAAGAGACTTGCTTGAGCCCAGGAATTGGAGGTTGCCGTGAGCTGTAATGCCATAACACTCTATCCAGGGTGACAGCTTGAGGCTCTGTCTCAAAAAAAACAATAAATAAAAAAAATAAAAATAAATAAAAAAGAAAAAACTAGCCGGGCATAGTGGCAGGCATTTGTATTCTCAGCTATTCAGGAGGCTGAAACAAGAGGATTACTTGAGCACGAGAGACTGGGTTGCTGTGAGCTATGATGACAAGGCTATGGCACTCTATCCAGGGCAACAGAATGAGACTCTGTCTCTAAATAAATAAATAAAATTTTGAAAATATAGAGAGTTTAACTATTATTCCGACTAGAGAAATTTTGAAATCTGCTGTAAATAATTACATTATGTCTGGTCATTTTCTGGGTGACAGTATCTGTTTCTGTGTTCTTAGCTACAAAAGCCAGAAACTGACATAATAGTTATGTTTCTTTTACAGGATCCTACATTTCTGGAAAAAAAAGAACGCTGTGATTATCTGAAGAATAAACTTTCTCACATAAAGCAAAGAATTCAAGAATATGATAAAGTAATGAATTGGGATATACAAGGTTATTCTTAAACCTTATTTGAAAACATTTTTTATGAATTTACTATTTATTTACTGCATTTTTATGCTAGTCCCTGTGGTAAAATAGCAAATGCTTCCTGAATCAACTTCTAGTTATTTTTACCAGGATGCATTATTAAAAAATATGATTTCACTCAAACATTTTGAAACAAATTCACATTTACTAAGAACATTTTACCAAGATTGGAAGAAATACTTTGTATACAATTTCATATTTGTCTAAATCATTAAATTTGCTGTCATTTTAGAGATCATCTCCTTGCAGTGTGATGAGCAAATAGACTATCAGTTCTGGTGCTGCTTCTCCTTCCACCCCTTTTTGTGTGTGTAAGGGGGGGACAGAGTCTCATTCTGTTGCCCAGGCTAGAGTACCGTGGCATCATTATAGCTTATAGCAACTCTTGGCTCAAGAGATCGTCTTGCCTCAGCCTCCTAAGTAGCTGAGAATACAAGTGCCTGCCATACCTGGATAATTTTTCTATTTTTATTTTAATTTTATTTTTTTGAGACAGAGCCTCAAGTTGTCGCCCTGGGTAGAGTGCGGTGGCATCACAGCTCATGGCAACCTCCAATTCCTGGGCTCAAGCGATTCTCCTGCCTCCACCTCCCAAGTAGCTGGGACTACAGGCGCCTGCCACAATGCCTAGCTGTTTTTTGTTGTAGCTGTCATTGTTGTTTGGCAGGCTGGATTCAAACCCGCCAGTTCAGGTAGTATGTGGCTGGTGCCTTAGCCACTTGAGCCACAGGCACCAAGCCAATTTTTCTATTTTTAGTAGAGATGGGATTTTGCTCTTGCTCAGGGTACTTTTGAACTCCTGAGCTCAGGCAGTCCACCCACCTTGGCCTCCCAGAGTGCTAGGATTACAAGCATTGAACCATTGTACCCAGCCTTGCTTTTTCCATTTTTACTCAGGCAGGTTCCTAGGACTTTTCTAGGACAAATTTTTCTTCCTAAGAGAAATTCCTAAGGGATTCTTAAAGGATTATTTCTAAGGGAAAATTGGTGACACCTTTTCAAGGGTGTCATTTCTTTCTTTGGAAAGGCATGGAAGCCTATATATTTTTTTTTAGTAGAGACTTGATCTGATGTAAAGTCCACATTAACATTTTCAAGCTTTGGGGTCTTGGGCAAGTTGCTCCGTCTGTCTGTACCTGTTTTCCCTCTGTAAAATGGGGCTAATAATAGAAGCTACTACATAAAGTTGTTATGAGGATTAAATGAGTTAATATTTTTGGAAAGCACCAGAACAGGACCTGGTGTTTTTTAATTTTTTTTTTTTTTTGCAGTTCGGCCAAGGCTGGGTTTGAACCCGCCACCTTCCTCATATGGGGCTGGCGCCCTACTCACTGAGCCACAGGCGCCGCCCTGCCCCGGTGCTTTTTAATTTTTATTAGTATGAACAAAAGACTTCCTAAAAAAAATCATCATCATTAGATTTTATTCGCCAGCATCTATCTTATAGCTAATTTCCCAGATGTAGAATTAGAGTTTCTGCCTATGATAGTTGCCATTCAAACAACATTCAGAGAGTTTTCAGAAGAATAAGCCAGAAAGAAAAGCATATGGGAAAGCTGAAACTTGGAAAGTGTTGGTCACTGAATGAATTTCCTAGTTTTTCTGTGTTGTTGAAAACTTTATTTGTGCATATTGGTAATATTTGAATTCCATGGTTCTGAGACTGTACACAGTAGGACTGCACTGTGTTTGAAGAGGAGGCGTCTACAGAAGTGTGAGACCCTTTATAGGAGCCCCTCTCAACTGGAACAACTTTACTTCCTGTTTATATACTGGGCCCTATGTGAACTTTTCACTTAAATAAAAGTAAAATTGTACCATTTGATAGACTGTAAAGAATTAGATTGATATTGACATGAAGTGTTAAGGGAATTTAACTTTATGAAACTTCATTTTACTACAATTGTAATTACTAATTTATGCAAACCAATGCTGTGACACTGAATCCCCCCCCCACCCTGGTTTTGGCTGGGGCTGGGCTTGAACCCACCACCTCTGGTATATGGGGCCGGAACCCTACTCCTTGAGCCACAGGTGCCACTCGATTTTTTTTAATTTTTAAAAAAATCAATTCCTAGTTGTATTAAAATTTCAGCTGCCTGTTGTTTCCCGTGTGTCCTTTATTGTTTGCTTTCTTAGCATTCCTGTGTTCACTGGGCATGTTCTTAAAAATATTTTTCCTTATCAGAAAATAAACTGGAAAGTTATTGAAAACCTGTAGATCATGATGTTTGGGTGACTCACTGTTTCCCTTCCCCCATTATTTGCAAGGGTTCAAAGTCAAGGCCAGTTGGTCTCCTAGGACTGCCATAACAAAATACTGCAAATTGAGTGCATAAAACAACAGAAATTTCTTATCTCGCAGATCTGCAGGCTGAAATCAAAGTATTAGCAGGACCATACACCTTCTAAAACCTGTAGGGGAAGCCTTCCTTACCTCTTTAGCTCCTGCTTGTTTGCTGGTAATCTTTGACATTCCTGGGCTTACAGATTCAAATCTCCAATCCTCCATCCCCACATGACCTTCTCCCTGTGTCTTTTTTTTTTTTTTGAGAAAGAGTCATTATGTTGCCCTTGGTAGAATGCAGTGTTCACAGCAACCTCAAACTCTTGGGCTTAAGCAATTCTCTTGCCTCACCCTCCCAAGTAGCTGGGACTACAGGAGCCCACTACAATGCTCAGTTATTTTTGGTTGTTGTTGTAGTTGTCATTGTTATTTAGTTAGCCCGGGCTGGGTTCGAACCTGCCAGGCTGGGTGTATGTGACTGGCGCTGTAACCACTGAGCACAGGCACCGCCATCTTTTTTTTTTTTTTTTTTTTGAGATGAAGTCCCACTTTGTTGCCCTCCGTAGAGTACTGTGGCATCATAGCTCGCAGCCACCTGAAGTGATTCTCTTGCCTCAGCCTCCCGAGTAGCTGGGACTATAAGCGCCCACCACAATGCCTGGCTATTTTGTTTTTTAGAGACAAAGTCTTGCTCTTGCTCAGACTGGTCTCAAACCTGTAAGCTCAGGCAGTCCACCTGCCTCTGCTTCCCAGAGTACTAGGATTACAAGCATGAGCTACCGTGCCCTGCCCCTCTTTCTTCTTTTTGAGAAAAGATTTCCCTCTAGACTGAAAATGATATTATCTATAGCTCATAGCTAATGATATCATCTAGACTGAAATGATATCATCTATAGCTCATAGCACCCTCAAACTCATGTGTTCAAGTGATCCTTCTGCCTCAGCCTCCCAAAGTGCTGGGGTTACAGGTGTGAGCCACCATGCCAAACCTTCGACATAACCATTTATTTTTTTCTTGTGACAGAGTCTCACTTTGTCTCCCTTGGTAGAGTGCCGAGGCATCTTAGCTTACAGCAACCTTGGGTTAAAAAAATTCTCTTGCCATGCATCGCCTGTGGCTCAGTGGGTAGGGTGCCGGCCCCATATACCGAGGGTGGTGAGTTCGAACCCAGACCCAGCCAAATTGCAACAAAAAAATAGCCAGGCACTGTGGCAGGCACCTGTAGTCCCAGCCACTCGGGAGGCTGAGGCAAGAGAATCACCTAAGCCCAGGAATTGGAGGTTACTGTGAGCTGTGACATCATGGCACTCTATCGAGGGCTACAGAGTAAGACTCTGTCTCTACACAAAAAAAAAATTCTCTTGCCTCAACCTCCCAAGTCACTGGGAATACAGGCATCCACCACAACGCCCAGCTATTTTTTAGAGACAGGGTTTTGCTGTTGCCCAGACTTGTCTCCAGCTCCTGAGCTCAGGCAATTCACCCACCTCAGCCTCCCAGAGTGCTAGGATTGCGGGTGTGAGCCACCATGCCCAGCCTTCAACATATCTTTTTGAGGGGACACTGGTCAAAGGTTGTGAGATTTAGAAGTAAAACTACTTCCCTGCATGTTTTCCTCTGTCTCACTTTAACATTTATTTTTAATTTGAAATTTTATATGAGGATAATTCAGTGTATCTAAAACTTGAAAAAGGTACGTTCTTTTTTTTTTTCTAAACTGATATTTTTATTTTTTTTTTTATAATTTTATTGAATCATAATTCTGTACATTGGTGCAATCATAGGGCCCGATTCATATACATTCAGAAATGTTTTGATCGTACTGTTACAGATAGCCTTCATGGCATTTTCTTGATCACTATATAAAGACATTGATACTCTACATTTCAATAAATCAAAAAGTTGGTTCTTTCTTTGCATTATTATTATTAATATTGCTTAACATTTCGATGCAGTAATCATCTGATTTCTTTTCTGAATGTATTTATCTTCATTCATTCTTTATGAAGTTTTTGTTTTTAGTTCCTATCTTAAACACTGTTATTGTAATTAAATTTTAAGCCTTTTTAATTCTGTGAAGGCAAAAAGTGGAAACCTAATAAACTCATGTATTTGTAAAAATAAAAAAGAAATTTAAAAAAATTGAATGGCAGCACACACATACGTACAAACCGACCCCCCAGGAAGGTTTAAATTCAAATAGTAAACTAAAAATACATTTGCAACATATATGTAAAAGAGTTATATCCGCAATTAAAGAGCTTGTAGCAGATGACAAACACCCAGTAGAAAAACAGAAGATTTAGTCAATATTTTTAAAAAGATTAAAAGTAAATATATGACAAATGTAAAAAAAAGATGTGATATCTCACTATGAATACAAGAAATGTAATTGAATACTACAGATATAATTTATCATCAGCTGGGAAAAGTTTAAAACACTGGAACTTGCAGCTTCTGATAGGTATTGGTGGGAATATAAATTGGTATCGCTTTCTATAGGAACAGGGAATAAGGTTATAGAGAGCCGCTTCAGTTTTCTTGATGGATTTTCATGGAGAAAAATTCACAGTGTTGAATGATGCTTATTCTCTGGTTCAAACTTACAAATCCAGGTTTCATCACCAGTAATGACGTCAGGAACACCTCTAGTCTTGCCTCCCTCAAATCCGACCAGCGTTTCCTCACAACATTCAATGCTGATGCGCTTTTGCCCAACTCTCAAAGTGCAAGGCATCTATTCAGATGAAATTTTCCTGACTTAAATATAATCACGCAGGATTTTGGACACTGCTGGTGATCCAATCTGTAGTGCTGCTTCAATGTCCTTAAATGTCACTCAGTTGTCTTTGTGAATCATTTTCTCTCCTCGCAGCGATGTTTTACTCAGTTGCTACAATCATCCACTTTTATCCTCATCTTTCAGTGAAGTTTGATCTCTTCTAAATTCTCAAAACCACTGAAAAATTGTTGCACAAAAGGAGTAAGGTCTCTGAAAGCCTGTTGCAAATGCTCAAGGCTTTGAGACTCATTTAACCCACTTTTAAAATCATAGAAAATCATCATGCAAAAGTGCTTTCCTCCCAGCTCCATAGCTGAGCCCCACTGAGTGCTGAGGACGGGGACAGAAACCAAGGAAGCCCTCTCAGCCACACTGACAAGCTCGGCAAGCTGGAACTTGAATGGGTGAATCAGAAAGGTTGCTGTTGAACATAGCCTTCACCTCACTTACTTAATGATTGCGCTAAGACATTTATATTTTACACTTAATAGATTTGACATGTACCGATGTAAGCATTCCAAATTGTACATAAAATCAGCACATTGTAGCTCATAAATGCATTAATGTATACATGATTTATGTATTTATAACTTAATAAAAAAAATGAAATAAAAAATAAAGGTTGCTGTGGACTGTGTTTGTTGAAAGTGAAATAAGGACTATAAACACAGACTGTGTCAAAACTTTCATGGGGCTATTCATAAAACGCAGGCTGAAAATCATTTTCTTTTAACTAAAATGAGTAAGATCCATTTGCATTGGTAGTAATTAATGTTGTTACTTATTCAAATTTTTCAGTTGTTTGGAAAGACATATTTTCTTTTGTTTGTGCCTTCTTTTGTATTTCTCTTTTGCTTTCTCGTTTTCCATTGATAACTGTGTCTTTCACTGCCTCTACTAATGTGGTACCCGTGTTTCTGTAGCTTTTTAAAAATTAATTAATGGGCTTACCCTCCTTCTGAGTAAAGCCAATTTACTACTTCTTTCTTTGACTAGGTCTAATCTCTGATTTAATGCATCCATTATATTTTAAATTTCAATACTCATTTTTTTATTTGTAGAAGTTCTCTTTGGTTATTTGTCAAATCTGCTTTAATAGTCTCTTGTTTCTGACACATATTTTTGGTCTCCCTTTTATATCTCATAACATATTTTTTTGTTGTCATTGTTTTTATTTTTGTTTTAGCAGACCCGGGCCAGGTTCAACCCCACCAACCAAGTGCATATGGCCGGCGCCCTAAACACTGAACTATGGGCGCCCAGCCTATATATCATAACATATTAATAGACTTATTTTATATTTGTATCTGATATTCCAATACATTTTTACAATCGTTATTTGAGATTCTGATATCAAAAAGTTCTGAAAATATTCTCTTCAGCCAGAGGGTGGACAGTAGTCCAAATCCTAATTGAACTACCATGAGTGGTTTAGAGTTTCTGTTTTTAACTTGGCCACATATTTTGCTCTGACATTTTTTGTTATGTGCTATTATTATAAACCCTATTCATGCCATTGTTGAATCTACCACAAATAAAACTTATTATATTTTTACTATCTCAGAAAGTTTTGAATTCTGGACCATATCTAGTTCCAAAGTTATTGTTAAACAATTGTACTCTGGCTTCTGGGATTTTTGTGGATCTGACTCTACTATGTGTTGTTGCTGATTCTTATTCATAATGCACACTTTTTTTTTTTAAACCATGAATTCTCATTCTTTACAACTTCATCTTTGGGAATTCTACAAGGCTCTGGTTGAAGTTGCATTCTTCTAGAGAGGATTTCTATTTGTTTATTCCGTTTGCCAAGAAGCATTATTCCTAATCACTATTAATCAAGGTTACTTTTAATTCAACTCCTCTGCTTTCAATAAATGATTTCTGATTACAAATGTCCAGGTTAAGCAATTTTTCTGTCAGTGCCAACATTGAAATATGTGTGTCTTCTTCTGTTCTAGAGGTTTGTTTTATCTACTCTGTCATGATAAAAGTGTTTCTTCAAGATCTGAGCTTTATATGGATGATTCTTAGTTGACTCACCACCTCAAACTGGTTTTGAACTCACTTTGTGTCTTCTGGATCACCTACAACCTCAAAGTGGAAGCTGATGAGCCATAGGGTTTGACTGCTGAACCCTGATTACCCTGAAATTAGACCTAAGAATAGCATTCACTTATCTCACTTTATTTCATGTTTTAAAGGAATATTTATTTTCTTGCAAAATGGACTTCAGGGAAAATTTCTTTATATTTAATATATTAATGGATTTTTAAAAAGTTATTTTTTCTTGAGAGTATCTTTTGGGGTATCTAGTACATAATATTTCAGTAAACTAAGTCTCTACTCTCTCCCATGGCTTCTTTTTCTCCTTCTTCCCCTCAACTCTTATTATTTTTTCTTTTTTTAGAGACAGAGTCTCACTTTGTCACTCCCGGTACAGTGCTGTAGTGTAACAGCTCACAGCAACCTCCAGCTCTTGGACTTAGGTGGTTCTCTTGCTTCAGCCTCCCGAGTAGCTGGGACTATAGGCGCCCACCACAATGTCCAGCTATTACCTCTATGATTCTAAGGAGGCTGATACAGCTCTAACAATCCTATCAGCATTGCAGAAAGGAAGACATGGAAATGACAATGGAAAGAAAAAAAATCTTGTATTATTTTAGCACTTCCTTTTTTATTAGGAAAATATTCACTTTTCTAGAATACTTCTACTGACAGCTCATTAGCCAGAATTGTGCAACATGAGCACCCTTGTTACAAGAAATCTGAGAAATGAGCTGAACATTTTGCATTATGAGTAATAGGTTCTGTTAATGAGAAAATGACTATCGTAGCAGACACCTGGATGTGTTTTCCATACTCTGGAATCATCAGAATAATAATTATGGACACGTATTTTTCTTTATACACAATGACAAATTAGACAAGATATAAAATATACATAGGTAATATAGATCAGAGTTTCCTAACATTAGTACTACTGACATTTGAGGTCAGTTAATTTATTTTCTGCAGGGGAACTGCCTGTTCATTGTAGGGCTTTTAACAACACCACAACTCTAAAGCTGTGAAAATCACATATATTTTAATATATATGAAGTATGTTCTTGGGAGAAAACTCATTCCCAATTGATGACAGCTGATACTGATGTAGATGGTTATAGATCTATGTACGCAAATACTTATGCATATACATACACAACACACACACACACACCTACAGTGAGACTTATTTGGGTCTCACTTATTTCACTTATCCCTAACACTGAGTTTGTAGCCTTTAGGGGTTCCAGATTTACATGAGTCTCTAAGTTTCATTGGAAGTGTATGAGAAAGGTACTAGTATTGTTCCCTATTTACATGAATGAGTAAACTGAGGCTCTCAGAGATTCAGTAACCTGCCTAACACCACACAGCTAACTAGCCATAACACTGAGTCATGAACAATCTCCAAACTTACTGTAAACCTTTCATTTAGCTTAATCTTGCCAACTTTACACCTTTATGTTCCTCTTCATAGTAGTTGTTCTGTTTATTCAGAATCTTCCTATTGTAAAGACTTCTGAAATCTTCTACCGCGCCCATCATATTGCTACACTGCCAATTTGCCTTCTTTTGCTTTTCAGGATCCTTTTATCCAAACACTTTCATTTCTCCAAGCTCAGCTCAAATAATATGAAATCCACAAAGAAATGATTTGGACCTTAATGTTGGAAGATAGAGGTTGCATTAATTGTTACATTCCTTAATGCCCTCACAGGACCCACTTAGTAGATACTGCATTACATTGTCCAGATCCCCTCTCTAGGGTCAAGTTACCCTGGTTTCAGTATTGGAAATATCAGATATCAGTTGCTGATTACGTATAATGTAACACTGACAGGTAATGACCCTTGACTTGAGGGAACTGGCTTATTCCACATTATGACCCTCCCAGGGACTGGCCTGGGGTTAACAATTGGCCAACACAGGATGCAGAGGTCCAGTCTCCTTTGACTTTTATCTGAACAATTCTAAATGGCCATGGCAGCTCAGAGCTAACCATAGACCTAGACAAGGATAGGTTGTAATTGTGTTGACAGTAAGCTTCTCTTTATACCTGGTTCTTCCTGTGTTACTTCTTTAAAGGTGTATCTCCTGAAAGTCATCACTAATCAACCTTCTGCATGCAACATTTTGGTTCAGAGTGGTCTCCAGAAAATCCAGTCAAGATAGTTAAACAGAAGTGGATCTAAGAAGTAGAACAAAGAGAAATGGATGGATAAAAGATAGTTTTTTCTACCAAAAAGAAATGTAACCCAAGTATTAATGAGCATATTTGTATTACATATTGCAAAATTATGTTGCACTTTCTGGTTGCAAAACTACTCTTCACTTGAGCAAAGATTTTTGTCAAGCATCCCTGAAGGATATGGAAGTTTTCAGAAATTTTTCCCCATTCCTTGGTAAGAATGTGCATAGCTGTGTCACCCATGCTAGTGTCCAGAACAAGAACCATTCTCCTCCTCTTATCTCTTCCTGACCGTCCTTTGTCTCCCTCCTGGAGCTTGGTGGCTCTGCCATCTTCCTGGGTGAAGTGCTGCCCCCATTCAACAGCAGAGGGCAGCAAAGCCCACATTCTGAGGACCGAAACAACTTTGTCAAGGGTTTTTGCAGTCTCGGGGTATGTAATAATTTCACAGAACTTTGTTAGTCAAAAGGAAAGTTGATTAAAGAGTCAACTCTGAAATAAAGATTATAAATAATTAGTTAGGGAAAAGTTCACAGACCCAAATGCATGAGGGGAGCTCTCCTACTTCAGATCCCCTCCCTCATCTGAAATTTTATAGCCCATGAGTGAAATGCTTACATTTGAAATGAGGCTGCAGTCTCCACGAGCTTGCCAGCCTCCCTCCCACTCAGTTGATCTTTGCTCCTCTTTCACTCACTAACAAAAGTTCTCTAGGAAGCAAATGTGACAAATCAGTCTTGACTGTTAATGGCCTGCAGAAAGACAGACGTGTTCCTGCTCATAAACATATGTCTCCTAGGATAACAAATTTTTGAGTTTTTTTCTTTCTTTATTTTATTTTATTTTTTATTGTTTGGGATTCATTGAGGGTATAAAGAATTAGGTTACACTGATTTCATTTGTTTCATAGTGTTTGAAAAATGTTTTGTAATTTTTCCATACATGCTTTGTACTGATTTGATTAGATTTAGTCCTGACTACTTTTTATTTCCTCATATCTCTTGCAAATGATGTATTTAAATGAAATTGAATTTTTCCCAACTATGGCTGGAGGTTGAAATACAATTGACTTGCTTATTAATTATTATATTGGAAACATTGCTAATCTCAGTTATTAATTTAAGTAATTTTATTATAGTTTTCTTTGGCTTCTTTGTGGAAATAATTACCTGAAATTATTGGCAGTGTATTTCCTTCTTCCCAAACCCTACATCCCTGATTTGTTTTATGAGTATGTTGTTTTGTTGACTAGGACAACCAGTAAATGGTTCATAGAAGAGTTGACAACTGGTATCTTTCCCTTCACCCATACATTCAGGGGAATGTTTCCAACATTTTATCATTAAGAGTATTTTCTGCACAGTTTTTGAGAAAGATACTAATCATCTATTTATAAGATATATTAATATTGATAGAATGCTTAATGTTATCATATATTGTTTTAACATTTATTGAGATAGCCCCATGATTTTTTTCCTTCAGTGTCTTGGTACTATGGGGTAACCACAGTGCTGTCTATGCCCTCATCTCCAACACCTGTAACTTTGTTAGCCTACATGGCAAAGGGAACCCTGCAGAAGTGAGTAAGCTTAAAGATTTTGAGAGGAAATATCTTGCTAGACAATCACATGTTCCTTAAAAATGGAAGGGGGGCAAAATAGTGGGTCCAAGAGATGTGATATTAGAAAGGCTTGACCTATCATTGTTGGCTATAAAACATGGAGGAAGGGAACC
The DNA here is from genome assembly GCA_963573935.1 of Arctocebus calabarensis. Classification (NCBI taxonomy): domain Eukaryota; kingdom Metazoa; phylum Chordata; class Mammalia; order Primates; family Lorisidae; genus Arctocebus; species Arctocebus calabarensis. The sequence continues at coordinate 4,127 of CAUYON010014806.1, read as the reverse complement.
ACAAGTCAAGAAATATAGTGGCCTAAACAAGGTGGAAACAATGCTCAGTTTTTGGCTGGTGAGAAAATGCAGACCTCAGTACTACAACCAAGGGCAGTGGATTAGCCAAATACCCAGATGATGGAGGAAGCAAGGCGTTAGCTAGGGCCTCCAAAAGGAACTTAGCTTTGCTGACACCTTAATTTTAGCCCAATGAGATCTCCAAAATGTGTTTGACCTTTTGAACCATAAAATGATAAACTCTATTATTTTAATTAAATGAATGTATGGTAATTTACTGCACCAACAATGCAAGACTAATACATATGGTAAATCTCATTTTCTATTTTGAACCAACTTTACATTCCTGGAATAAAGACAGTTTATCGCAATGTATTAATGTTTTTACCTTACCCAGTTTGGTTTGCTAAGAGTTTGTTTTATCTTTTCCTATATCAGTTGAAGTAACCTACCACTTTCATTCCTTGTACTCCCTTTTCCAGAGGTCTCAACTAAAGCTATCCTAACCTCATAGAAAGAGTTAGTTAGGGAACATTCGTTTTCTATCTTTCTTTTTTTTTTTTTTTAAAGACAGAGTCTAACTCACTCTGTTGCCCCAGGCCAGAATGCTGTGGCATCTTAGCTCATGGGAACCTCAAACTCCTGGGCTCAAGGAATCCTCTTGCCTCAGCTCCCTAGGAGCCAGAATTCCTATTGTGTGCCACCATACAATAAAGTTGTTGGCAGAGCTAAGTTTCTAATTTTTTTTAATTTTTATTTATTCACTTATTTTTCTTTTTTAAATGCTTATTTATTTATTTTTAATTTCAAATTAGTATGAAGGAACAAATTTTAAGGTTACTGTTATTGTTCTCACTTCCAAGGTATAGTTCAAGTTGTAGTTGAAACCTTCACCCAGGGCATGTGCTCACCACTGTGAACATTGTGAACATTAGGTGAGATCTCCCCTATTGCCCTCCTCCTCCCCCCTGTTGACTTCCCCTCTTCTGTCCTCTCTTCCTCCTCTTCCCTCTCCCTTACTAGACTATACTCATGTTTTATAGTTTGTGTGGGTGTGTAATTATTTACATACTGGTTTCATAATATTATTGAGTACATTGAATATTTTTTTTTCATTCTTGAGATACTTTACTAAAAACAATGTGTTTCAACTCCTACCAGGTAAACATAAAAGATGTAAAGTCGGGGGGAGGAGCCAAGATGGCGGTCTGTAGCCAGCTTTCTGCAGATGCTCCTGTCCAGAAGGAGAGTTAAAGGACAGAAATTTAGCGAGAAAGCCAAAGGCTTGGAGCTGAGCCAAGAGACAAGGTCGAGGAGCACACATCAACCCTGCTGGAGCAACCTGTGACCCCAAGGATACAAATAAAAGGTACAGAGCACATCACCAAGCGGATGCGAGTCCCCTGCCACAAGAGAACAGCTTGCAGTATACGTCATACCTCCATACAAACAAGCGAGCAGAGTTCAGATGTCCTCCCACTCTACCCCACGGGAGAGACCATCTAAAAACTGGACATCCTTCCCCTACTAGGGGGCCGCGGCACTCTCCTGCCAGGCATAAAGCTGTATAAAACTGTATATATTCTCTACCTACAGGTTGAAACTCCCGGCACTCCCATCCACTCTCATCCTGAGGTCTGGAGGTCTGTCCCCCACGGAGTCCAGATTCTTGAACACTTTCTCGAGGGGTGTGGACACGGTGTGGGTTGCTGCTGGTCTGTGCTGTTCTCCTGGCTCAGGAGCGGTGAGAGAGTAAGCCAAAGGGTGGCTGGCCTAAGCAGACCAAAGCTTTGCTAAATTTCGGCCACACCTGGCCCTCAGGGGATGACAGCTAAGACAAAGGGCTGAAGCTCACAGACTAAGTCAGGACTATTAGCAGCCCAGAGTCTCTTCCACAGGGCAGAAATTCTGTGAACTTGCTCTGTTCTATCAGCTTTTTCATCTATTTTACATCAATCAGGGACAGGGCTGGAAATGACTGAATCACCCTAGGCCCTATCAAGTACCCAGGTTGTCAGGCCTCACCTCACCCCTTGCCAACACCGACATAACTGGTGGACTGGCTGAGGAGCCACAGAGCCCCGTGTGACCTAGGCAGGTGCAAACCTCTAGAGCATCTGCTCATTGGAGGGAACTGGACCACAGCCCTCCTGGGTTACCAGAGACTGGGTGCGACAGAGGGGCAAGGCGAGGAAAGAGGCATCAACCTTCCCAGGCTAATTTACTGTCTGGGGGGGCCCTCCTGAGCTCACAGAACACTGGAGCGAGTTATACTAAAGCTGCTAGCAGACTTCAGCTGTCTAGTTGCCAGAGACTTTTCAACTCTTTGATATGAAGTTGGTATTGGCTGGGACAATTGATTGGTACCTCTTCAACTGGGCCAATTACCCGAGGACATTCCAAAGTTGTACACTGGGTGTGTGGTAGTGGGAAGGTTTGATTTTCCTTTCCAATTGATGTGGAATTGTTGTGGGGGGCGTGGTGACCTAACTGCTGGTTTTCCTCCACAGCTCAGACTCCAACACAGAGTAACTGATTCTCTAGGGTAAGACAGAGACAAGCTGAAAATAAGACAGAGCCACTTAACCCCACCACATCAAGAAGGCCCCCAGTTGTGCAAGCTGTAGCAAAGTACTGGTTGGTAAAACTCTAGGGGGAAAGGTACAAACATCAGTCCCAGCTTACAGGCAAAGGAAGGACTGGTCAATCACTACTCCTAGAACCCCCAACCCAACTTATCCTTACCTACTCACCCAGCCAAACAGGGCAAAATAAATATGGGGCAGAATCAGCGGAAAAATTCTGGAAACATGAACAAGCAGAGTAGATGAACCACCCCAAGGAACAATTTGGTGGACACAAATGACGATCCTTTGCATAAACAGATGGCTGAGATGTCAGAAATTGAATTCAAAATTTGGATTGTAAACAAGATCAATAAAATAGAGGAAAAATTGGAATTAGAAATTCTGGGAGCATTTCAAAAATTGGCTCAAGAAGTCAAGGAATTCCAAGACCAAATGACCAAAGATTTTGACACATTAAGACAAGAAGTTGCAGCCCTCAAAGATCTGAGAAATACAGTAACAGAATGGAGCAAGCAGAAGAAAGGATTTCTAACATGGAAGGCAAAGCTTTCAAACACTCCCAAACCTATAAAGAGTTAGAGAAATGGAAGGCAAAAATGGATCATTCTCTCAGACAGCTTTTGGATAACTTGAAGAAAACCAAAATTCGTCTCATAGGGATACCTGAAAACAATGAAGTGGCATCACAGGGCCCAGTGTCTCTTCTTTATGAGATTATGAAAGAGAATTTTCCAGACATGCCAAGAGATTCTGAAATTCAGATAGCAGACAGTTTCAGAACCCCAGCACGACTCAACCCGCATAAGACATCCCCGAAGCACATTATAATTCGGTTCACTAAAGTTAATATGAAAGAGAAAATTCTGAAAGCAACCAGACATAAGAAATCTATTACCTACAAGGGGAAGAATATTAGAATAACTGCATATCTCTCTGATCAAATCTTTCAAGCTAGAAGAGAATGGGCATCGGCTTTTAATCTCCTAAAACAAAATAACTTTCAACCCAAGATCCTGTACCCAGCTAAACTGAGTTTCATCTATGATGGAGAAATTAAATACTTTAATAACGTCCACATGCTGAAGAAATTTGCTATAACTAAACCAGCTCTCCAGGATATTCTCAAACCTATCCTCCATAATAACCAGCTTCATCCTCCACCATAAAAGTCTTCTCACCCAGAAACTTCTTACCAAATTCAAACTTCCACAGTGACAAAAGGATTGAAAAGGTCCACTAGATTTTCTACAGATTTATCAATATGTTCTATTAATGTGAATGGCTTAAATTGTCCTCTAAAAAGGCATAGGTTGGCTGACTGGATACAAAAACTCAGGTCAGATGTCTGTTACATACAAGAATCTCACCTTACCTTAAAAGATAAATCTAGACTCAAGGTGAAGGGATGGTCATCTATATTCCAGGCAAATGGAAAACAGAAAAAAGCAGGTGTTGCAATCTTATTCTCAGATACAATAGGCTTTAAACCAACCAAAATAAGGAAGCATAAAGACAGTCATTTCATATTTGTTAAAGGTA
>CAUYON010014800.1:0-10056 GCA_963573935.1 Arctocebus calabarensis | reverse complement strand
TTCCCCAGGAAAGTGCTATGGCTGGGATCACTCCTTGAGTGGCTATCCACTTACCCAGTGTGCCAAAACCAGTCTCACCTTATGCCCCTGAGGGCTAAGGCTGCAAGGCGTCTCAGTCCCCGCCTTTAGGCTGCTCAGTCACTAGATTACTCGCTCCTGCCCAATGCCTGTTTTGAGACCCTGAAGGTGGAGCTTGTCAGGGCAGTTCTCCCACAATGGCTCCACACAGCCCTCCACCAAACACTGGCAGCTCCGTCTGGCTTGGTGGCCCAGTCTGGGCCCCAGGCAACACTCAAAAAACCCCACACTCCTGCCCAGGTTCTCCCAAGGCCGTTCAACCAAGTGCCAAGTCCAAAAGAAACCCAAACGGCTTACAGGCAAGGCCTTTCCAGCCTGCAGTCCCACTGTTGCCCCACCCATAGCCGCCAACAGGATCAGACCGAAGGAACAGATGCAACCACTTGCCCAATCTCCACTGCTTTAGCCTTCCTCAGGGTGTCCAGAAGCCTCACGCTGTCTCCCTGTGTCCCCAAAGGGAAGTTTCTGGGCAGATCCTGCCTGGCAGAGATGCCTGAAGTCCTCTCTCCCTAGTCTCACCATGCCCAGGCGCAAGGAAGCTGTTACTCGTCCGCCATCTTGCTCCACCTCCAAAATTCTTAATATACCATTTGCTACATACTTTGGGGAAAATTGACTTACCGTATTGTATTACAAATATGCAAATAACTTCCCTTTTCTTTTATAAAAGATCCTGACTTTTGAAGCTATTTTCTGATAACTCCCTATCTGTTAAAAATCTGCATTATGGATACAAATGCATATCTATATTTTCTCTCTGTTTTACTTAATGCCACTCTGATGTTATTATTATTTAATTTTAACAAATATAAAGTAATTATAAGCACAAATTTAAAAAAATTACACTATGTAGGGTATTTTTTTGATGTGATTATAATAAAGGTTCTGCCAAACCTATTTTAATAAGAAGATAAGATGAATAATTAACAATACCTAGATAACAAGAGGTATTCTCTTTTTTTTTGTAGAGACAGTCTCATCTTATCACCCTCGGTAGAGTGCCATGGCATCACACAGTTCACAGCAACCTCCAACTCCTGGGCTTAGGTGATTCTCTTTCCTCAGCCTCCCAAACAGTTGGGACTACAGGCACCCACCAAAATGCCCAACTATTTTTTTGTTTTGCAGTTCGGCCGGGGCCGGGTTTGAACCTGCCACCCTTGGTATATGGGGCTGGCGCCCTACTTGCTAAGCCACAGGTGCCGCCCAGAGGTACTCTTTAAAATATTTTGTTCTCTTATGGAAGTAACCATTACTGGAATATTATGTATGCATATATTTTGTAAGACAAACATTTTAAAAAGTTTACTTAAGTCAAACTCATAAACTAAATTAGCTATTAATGCAGATAAAATCTTACATTTATGTATAATTATTTTCTTTGGTTACTATATTGGGTATCTCTGAAAACATTTCTACCTCCAAATTATTTTTTTTTAGAATTTATGTTAAAATTGTATTCAAAAAACAAAACTTGTATGGAAAGAAGATAGATTAATGGTCAATAAACATATGAAAAACTGCTCAACATCCCTAATCATCAGAGAAATGCAAATCAAAACCACAATGAGATATCACTTAACTATAGTGAAAATGGCTTTTATCAAAAAGTCCCAAAACAACAAATGCTGGCCTGGATGTGGAGAGATGCGAACACTCATACACTGCTGGTGGGACTGCAAACTAATACCACATCTGTGGAAAACAGTATGCAGATTCTTCAAAGCACTAAAGGTAGACCTACCATTTGACCCAGCATTCCCACTACTGGGTATTTACTCAAAGGAAAAAAAGTAATTGTTATAGTAAAAATACATCTATACTCAAATGTTTATAGCAGCACAATTCACAATTGCAGAAATGTGAAAGCAACCCAAGTACCCATCTATACGTGAGCAGATTAATAAAATGTGGTATATGTGTGCCACGGAGTACTACTCAGCCAGGAAAAATGGTGAACTAATACTTTTTGTAACAATGTACATGGAACTGAAAAATTGTTGTGGAAAAATATTCTTTAGCAACCAACAGAGATTTACAAAACTTTGACCATTGTAAAAACCCACTTTGGTTATCCTCCAACTGAATTCATTGCCATCTATTATTTTTGTTTATGACTTTTCAGCCAGTTCCCAATCCATGTGACTGTTTTCATTCAAAGCAATTATAATTAATTTGTAAGTAAAAGCACATAATCCACTGTTTCAAATGCTTCACTAGAGCCCAAATATGTGACGTCAGTTGTATCCTCCTCATCCAATTAGTTTTGCAATTCTATCAAACAAGCCCATTATCGTGTTCTGGCATGGTTTGTTCATTATGGACTAAGCTGCTAAAAGCTCAAGATTGTCTTCTAACTGCTTACAGATTGGCGGTCAATACTTTCTTACTTAACTCCATACTGAGATATTGCCTGGTTGTATGCAAACATTTTCCTTGTTTAGACATGTTTCTGTAGTAGAAAACCCGAAACAAAATAATTTGTAGATTCACTTTTTGCAAATCTCATAACATATAAATGAGGTACTTTGGGATCTTTGGTCTTTTTCTAATATGTCTTTAATTTGACCAAAAAAAATTTTCACAAGAATTGATAAGGATTCCAGCTTTATTAATTTGTGGGCACTTGTACTTTCAAAGGACAATAAAACTAGGCTAATCAATGAAAAAGATGTTATTTCAGAAGTTGACACAATAAGGCCATGGTTCAGAAAGAAAATGAGCTCATTGTAGGCCATGATGGAGTAAATTGATAGGGGATAGGATGTCTATGGGAAACATGGTGAAATTTGTTTGTAACATTTATTTACATTGAAATTGTTAGAAATATTTAGGTGACTATAATGTCATGCTGTTTGTAATAGTAAAAAATTTACAATCTTCAAGATTTTCTAGGGCACCAGTAATAATTTCATGGCAGTTATTTCTAAGATCCTTAAAAAGCAATAGTTTAAATTATATCAATGATCAAATGTACTGGCTCCCATTTCCATGACAATTAAATTATTTAAGGATACATAGATAATCCTACAATGTAGAAAAATTTGTTCCCTTAGTATTCCCCTTGGAAATCTGTGGGTATTTGGCAGTTATATAGGAAATGTTTTTTTCTAAAACATAAATATAAATCAAAAAAGGAGCATCATACAGCACAACACTTACATTCAACCTTTCAAAATTATTTACATCTGAGAAATTAGGCATTCCTTTACTAGACTTTCTTTCTGTCTGAGATAATTAAAACACATGTTTGCAAAAAGTTAATTTAAAAAAACTCATTTGTTATTTGGGCATCCACATTTAAAATGTTTTTGGAAACTTCTTGCTTTCTCAATTACCAAAGATGTTGTTTTCAATGTGAAAACATCTAAATATTTTGTCTATTCCTAATCCAATTCAGTAAGAAAGCATTTCATTTATAACTGAAGAAAGCTTACTTTGCTAATCTAATTAACATTTGATCAAATCCCAGGCTGAGACTTGACCACTAATCACCTTGGCAAATTGAAATTTAAGACGTAAAAATGGCCCTGTTCATCGTTCACCTGACAGAAAGTGGAGTGAGAAGACAATCAAAGAAAAGAGAAAATTTATTTGATTATTTTCCAATCGAATAGCTAATTTCTGGAGAATTCCATGAAATTATAAAAGAAAAACAGTAATGAACTCTTGTGAACTTAAATACACATGACTTAATGGTTAACTGGATGTGATATTGTAAAAGTTGAGAAGAAACTGAAAATAATGTTTTTAATAGAAATATTAATTGTAATGCTATTTCAAGGGTTGCATTCCCTTCAGATTTGCTTACTGACAATGTGTTTGTTTATTTCCTTTAAGATTTAAATGAAAAACACATGCAAAAGGGTGCCCTCAAAATCTCAAAATTTTATTACTTATTTTCAACATTTAATGATGAGAACTCTTTTTATGCTTATGATAAACACATTTCATGATTAAACATTTCCCCATCAAAAGTACTAAAAGGTATGTGTTATAGTCACGTGGACTAATATACCATGTTAGCTACAGGACGATCCAATTTAAAAATATTAGCAAAGAGGAACAAGAAGGCAACAATAATAGATCCTAAGGCAGGTAAAATGCCCCTTCTTGGCCTAATTCACCTCAGATTCCTATATCTAGAAGCACTCAACTAATATTTATTTAATGAATGCATTAAGTGCAGAAAGTATAATTATTTATTTATTTTTTTCCACTTAGAAGAACATCTAAATTTCTGGTTTAGTAACAGAAAAATCTAGATTCATGGAAACAAACAAAAACCTGAGTCACTGACATAAGTATAGTTCTAATGTAAGTTCACTGAGAAAAAATGTAATTGTTTTCATATAAAACTTTTAAAAATAAAGTTTGAACTCCTTCTACTTCAAAATACTGTTAATTATTTTAAGTGTTCATTTATATAAAAATTTATTTAAGGAAATATCCTCTATTATTATGGATTGCCCCTATGATAGTAGCAGCAATACTGAATTTGTTATCTACAGAGTCCTTGGTACCTAGAACAATACTTGTTATACAGAAAAACTATGGTAACAATTTGCTGAATGAATCTGTTCACAAGCCTGTGTTAGTCATGGGTTCGAGCAGAGAAGTGAACAAGTAGGAGATCTATATTAAGAGATGTGCTAGAAGAAATTGGTTTATGCAATTGTGGGGACTAGCAAGTTGGTCAGGAATTGCAGTCCTCAGAAAGGATTTCTTCTTCATCAGGAAATACTCCACTTTTTTCTTAAGTCCTTTCAACCAATTGAATCGGACCCACCCAGGTTATCTAGAATAATTTCTCTTGTTTGAGAAAATACCTTTTTAGAAACACCTCAATTAGTGCTTGAATCACTGGAGACTATAGCTTAGTCTTGTGGACACGGCAAAAGATCTGAGAAAATGGAACATGCACTGCTCTTCCTGGTGACACATGAGTGGTCATTGGGAATACAAACAGAGGTAGATAGTCCATCTTACAGGTTCCATGTATTGACACTTACTTGTCTCTAAAGTCAATTTGACTTTAAGTTTTCTATGTATGTTATCACTTTTAATAATTTTAAGAATCCTATGCTATTGTCCACATTGTACAAGAGAAACTTTAAGTTAAAGAAAAAAAAAGAATTTTCGATGTTAACCAGCTAGTGAGGGTTAAAACCTGTAAAATATGTATATATATATGTTCAAAGCCCTAATTCCTAAAAACGATAATCTTGGTATGGCATTATCAAATAGTAATGGGCATATCAAGAAAGAGAAAAAATAACAGAAAAATTCAAGTGTGTCACTGTCATCAAGAACTTCAGTCTCACTACAATGCACTGTCTTACCCTCTTCACTGCCATCTGCATCTGTGTTGCCCCTCTGCACTCCTGAGAAAGTGCTAAAAGAGCATGTAGGTTGGTTAAGATAATAATTATAAAGATATTAATGATCATTTGTGTCTTCTTGAAATGGAGCATTTTGAAAGCCACTAAAATGCTTTTTAAGCCAACAACAGTAGGAAAAACAAACTTTTCTCATGTGTAACTGTCAAAACTTTGCTCAAATTATTATGGCTTTTTATTTAACTTTGTTCAATGTCTGGCTCTGTCTTTTAGAGATTTCTGTAACTGAAAAGTAAGAACAAGATTTCAGCTTTTTAGCATATGATAAATAATTTCTCCATGACAGTTTCTTATTCTGCTTTCTCTTATTCTGCCTTCCTACCTAGTTTTTGTTTTGTTTTGTTTTGTTTTTGTTTTTCTCCCTAAGTTTCTAACTATTGTTATGGAAAACTCTATCTTAGTTATAGTCTGGTGTTCTGAATCTCATAGAAATAATGATGAAAGAGATACAAGTGAATTTACCTGTGGAGAATCAAATGGAATATTGCTTATTATGAAGTTTAGTAAGCATCATCCAGTCTAAATGTATGAGAGTTGGGACATTGAAAAAAAAAATTGACTTCTGAATTTAATAGTGAATCTTAATCTGGTCATCATGTCTGTGTAAACCAAAAATTTATAATAATATAATGACATCTTAAGAAAGAGTAATCCATTGTAGTATTTTCATGACAAAACAAAGTCTTTTATTTCTGATATTAAACATCACTTTCTTCTGTTCAGTGTTAGTGTGAGCTGTAAGTTCTGTTACTGCTCAAAAGATAGAATTGGGAGAGAGTTAGCAGAAAAGTCCAAATACAGCCCAAAAGAATAAAGTCGTCCCAAAAGAAAGAAAAATGAAAACAGATGCAGTGTCATCCTCCATTATGTTAGCTCATGCATGGTTCTTGCTAAAGAACAGACATTCAATCTGCTTTGAATTATTTGTCACTTGGCTTCTTTATATTTCCATGCCCTATTTTGCATTTTGTTCACTACTTATTGTGTTATGCAATCTACATTCTATTAAAAATAATGTTAATATATATTCTTACCAATGATTGAACTATGTGTAACCAAGTTCAAAACCTTCACAACCCTTGATGTTTTAGACTTTGCAACCAAACTTGATGATTTTCAAGTCCAAGTTCACTTGCTTTTGGCTCAACTGGATGTAAAAACCCAATGCATAGGCCTGTAAAGGACTTATAAAATATTCAGAAAGTTTTTTGAGCATCAAATAACTCTTAAGACAGAACATTTTGATGAGCTTAGTGTAAATGAATCAGAAGCATATGGATTAAATTTACCTTAAAATACTCCTGGGTTTAAGAATTAAGAGAAAATGTGCTTGGCAAAACACATTTTGGGTTTTTCCTAACCCAGAACATTGGAAAAGTAGTTCAAGATGTTTGACGAACCCAAAACATGGCTGGGCTCACCCATCCCTAATTCCCTGTGGTAATAGCAAAGGACAGGCAGAGGCAGATTTTAGGTGCATAAATCTAGTTCAGGTTTTATCATGGTCATCCCAAACTATTAGATAACTTGAGAATGCCTTGCCTCATATAAATCAGATTTACGCTCTGCACTTTTTAAAAAATTTCTGTTTAAGGACTATAAAATGTGTGTTTTATATGAAAGGTGTGGTTCTGCCTAGTTACTGGATAGCAGTTTCTATGTGCCCACTCAATAAAGAAGAGAAACCATAAGTATTATGCCCACCTAGAGAATATCAAGAGATACTCAGAAACATCATTATTCACCTCAATGACTGGGCCCTTTGATTGAATGAGAAGTTTGTCTATTATTTCTACTTCTAAAATTCAAAGCATGGTAAAGAACACTTGGGGTTTCAATAAAAGCAACATGTACAATAATCAATATAATGAAATTTGATTTCCTTTTTCCAACATCACTTTTATTTCCATGCAAGAAGTGGGCAGCCTACATGAGCAAGTCATTAAATGCTGAGTATAGCAATATACTAAAAAACAGCCGTTCATTCCTGATTTAAGGAACTGCCATGAATACCTTAATTATTTTTGTATTTGAATATATGACTAATTTTACTTGTAAGTAAACAAATGTGGAGAAAAAATAATTATTATCTGCCATCTTTTTTCTCTTCCAGTACATAAACCAGGGAGAGACATTGATCATAGACTCACATTCAATAGATTCCTATGGCTTAGTAGCACACAGAATTTTGAATTACAGCATAAAACATTCATGTAAAGTCTAGCTAATGTCTTCAGTTAAGATGGTATGTTAAAGATAGCAACTAAAGTGCACAGTGCATGTGAATTTTTATAACAATATTCAAATGTAAAATATAGTCTTTAAAGTTAATAAAGTTGAATGATGTTTTACCATGTCAGGCTTGAAGACTAAAGAGTGTTTTCCACAAGAAAAAGTTACCAAGTTACAGTGTAATAATAGGCTATTTTCTGTAACCTGGTAACAGAAAATGAATAAGGGGATAAAAACACTTATTTTTACATATATTTATGCCAAGAGGCTAAATTTTTTTAAATGGCTCTATTTTTTTGCTTACTTTAATAATAGATTACAAATAAGTAATGTTTGGGTTTAAATTAAAAATTGAGAGCATTGATTCATAAAATAGAATGTTTACTTAAAAATGTGTATAGATAGAGAATATACCAATTTTAATGACAAAAGCATGACTACAGCATTTTATAATAACTTAGTCTTCCATCCACCTTAACTTTCTGAAGCTCAGTAACACAAAAGATGTTCTTAATAGCCTAAAGAAATAACATAAATACCCTACACTAAGGACATACATTTTGATCCTAGCCTTTCATTCATAGCATTTTGGATTCTTGTTTATCATACAATTTGCTCAACTGTGCCACAGGTATTTACTGAGCACCTACTGTGAATAAAGCATAGTTGAATACAGGAGGAATATAAAGATTATTTATTCAGAATTGCTTTTCCTCGAAAAGTTTATCATATATTGGGTAAATTAAAACATATAAAAAGCTATTATTATAGCTCTTTAGCCATCTGGTGACTGCAGTGATATTCAGCCATGAGGTATGTAGCATGTTTTCTAGGATGAGTCAGCAAAATTAATTGTCCTCATGCAACAGCTCTGATGGCCATTCTAGGAAGAGAATTCCAAAATTGCTTTAAAGGGTGGACTAGGCACTGCATTGGTGCATAGCTCCCCAAAGGGAGTTCTTTGCAGGTGACCACAGTGACAATAGCCAACAATAGATATGTAGCACTTTTTCTAGGAAGAGTAAGTGAACTTAATTGTCTGAGCTCCTGAAGTCATTATAGAAAAAAATCCTATGGATTATCAAAAAAGAGTTAAAAAGAACTGATAAAACAGGTGAAATGTCAGCAGGAACACTAATGTTTTACATTAAGGAAGGAACAGAAAAGTGTACAAAATTAAAGATAAAAATATATTGACTGACTGTGCAACAAAGAATGCCAACAGGAATTATTTAAACCATGTATTCAGGTTAGTTTGTCTGAAAATGTCAGAACATCTTAACACATTTCACCCATCATGAACTTTGTATGTATTTTATTATTATTTGGAGACAACTGCACAAATGTTATGCATAAGTCATTATAATATGTGTATAACTGAACTAATACAAGTCAAGTAGAATAGACATAATTTTGGAAACCAGAACAGCCTTGAGATAGTAACCAGGGCTTAGCAGAAGATAATTTCGAGGCAGACTATGAGGAAGATTATCAACTAGTTTTAAAAACCTGAGACTAAGAAGAATATGTTCCAGCTCCATCCATGTAAACACAAAAGAGGTAAAGTCTCCATCTTTCTTTAAGGCTGCATAGTATTCCATGGTATACATGTACCACAATTTATTAATCCATTCGTGGGTCGATGGGCATTTGGACTTCTTCCATGACATAGCAATTATGAATTGGGCTGAAGTAAACATTCTGGTACAAATATCCTTATTATGACGTGATTTTTGGTCTTCAGGATATATGCCCAATTAAGGAATTATAGGATCGAATGGCAGATCTATTTTTAGATCTCTAAGTATTCTCCAAATATCTTTCCAAAAGGAATGTACTAGTTTGCATTCTCACCAACAATGTAGAAGTGTTCCCCTTTCTCCACATCCACGCCAACATCTCTGGTTTTGGGATTTTGTTATGTGGGCTAATCTTACTGGAGTTAGATGATATCTCAAAGTAGTTTTGATTTGCATTTCTCTGATCATTAGGCATGGTGAGCATTTTTTCATGTGTCTGTAGGCCATGTGCCTGTCTTCTTTAGAGAAGTTTCTCCTCAAGTCCTTTTCCAACCCTGAGATGGGATCACTTACCCTTTTGTTGCCAATACGCTTCAGTTCTCTGTATATTCTGGTTATTAAACCTTTGTCTGAGGCATAACCTGCAATTTTTTTCTCCAATTCTGAGGGCTGTCTGCCTGCTACAGTTACTGTGTTCTTAGCAGTGCAGAAGCTTTTTAGTTTGATCAAGTCCCAGTAGTGTATTTTTGATACTGCTTCAATTGCCTGGGGAGTCCTCTTCATAAAAAAATTCACCCAGGCCAATTCCCTCGAGAGTTTTCCCTGCA